>QTSX02006548.1:0-202744 GCA_014839935.2 Entomophthora muscae | reverse complement strand
CGGCTAAAACAGCAGAGTTACAACAGCTATCACTTTTATTACCAAAAAACTATAAACATTAAACGTCATTAAATCATCTTTTAACAGCCAGAATAGTAAATTAGATTTAAAAAAGACATACTGAACTACCAAAAAACTATTTCTGCTGGGAAAGAGAAATATAACAGTGGGAATCTGTGCAACAATAAGGCTGAGTTAGCATAGCTCTTTTCTTTTGGCAGCTTTCTCACCACTCACCTTTATAAAATCATCAATTTCTGATATTATTTCAATGATAAATCAAAATTATTGCTGCCAAGAAACATAAGGGCACCATCTTCTTTAAATAGCTTTTTACCAATATTTGACCAGAAACATATACTAGCAGGCTGCCATCACACACAACTTTTTAATAAAATATTGTGATAAAAATCATCAATAGGCCTAAAAAATTTAAATTTTAAAAGATATATCTTCACATTTATCTTTAACCATACTGTAGATTCAGAACCTAAAGGCAAAAATGCGGGATTGTCAATTCTTTTGCGTGAACTCACCAACTTACTGGAATATTTTTCATTCTTTTATATAAAAAAGCAAGTTGTTCTGGGATGAAAATTAATCCATTAAGTTGGTGAGTTCAAGCAAAGGAATTTGACAATCCCGCATTTTTACCTTTAGGTTCTGAATTTACAATAGGTTTGCCCAGGTATAGACTAGAAAGCACACCAGAAGGCTGCTGTAAAAGAGTGAATCTGAGCATATAACAGTTTTGCTTTTTTGGCAGCCAGCCTACACATAATTTTCTTTTACAACTAGAGTATAAGATGAAAATTTTAGAAGGCCACTGATTTAAATAAACAAAAAAGGTTTTTAGCTATGATACCTGGACGCGTACCCAGGCAGGATGCTGTAAAAGAGCATAGTGGGTGTAGATCAGCTTTGTTTTTTGGCATCCTGCCCACTACATCACAATTGTCTTCTATACCCTGTTGAGTTGCTGGAAAAGCTTTTCTTAAGTAACATTGTGGAAAACCTGGTGGGATACACCACCATGAAAGACACTATCTAGAAAATGCCATCTAGAAAGACACCGTCTTGTACCCTATCTCAAATTTCTGCTAAACTGTACCAGATAACTTGAAATATTGATAAAATCCCAAAAACATTTTAAAAACCATAAAAAACATATTTCTAGACTCAAATTATTCAAGGATTCAAATCTGCAATAGAATGTGGGGTCAGCTAATACTAACTATAGTGTGCAAAGCTCCAAAGTCAACACATCCTAAAACAGTGATATTTTTGTATTAAGATTTAACTCTATATTAAACATGCATATACTAAAAATAAAGTTAAATCAAATATTTGGAAGAAAGAAATTTATTGATAAATAAAGTGGATTATACATTAGATCCAAGGGCCGTGGTAATGCCTTTGAGATGGATAAGGTGGCCTTCTCTGGTGTAATAGGCCAAAAACTCCTTGGTAACACTTGTGAACTTGACCTGCTGGCCAGCATGCTTGGATAAAACAGCTTTGCCTTTGATGGCCTGGGAGTATAGCTGGTCTCCATGATCATACTGAATCTTCAGATTATTGATGATTGTATTAAACATGGGCTTTTTTTAGCTTAACCAGGCGGGAAAATTGATTGCGCCAACCTTTAAGTGATGAGGTGGTCTTAGTTATGCCTTCTTTAACCTGCTTATAGCAGTTCCAATTAATTAATTCACTGCCCTTACAGATGCAGAGATGCCCCTGGAATACACCCACCCACTGGTGCTCAAAGTACTAGATTAAAGGAGCAAATGCTTCTTGGTTCTCAATAATGTAATTGCTATTGAGAAGCTTGTCATAAAAAAGTTCAACCTATTCTTTTCCGACCATTGCTAGAGCAGCAAAGCAATTGAAGATCTTTCTGGCCTCCTTTGTGCCATCCTTGAATATCAGCTTATTGAGGACTGGATTTTTCATCAGGCTCTTAAGCAGAGCCTGGCAGTAGTGGAAAAATCAGCTTTGGGGCCTGCTCTTAAATACCTTGTGTGGTGCAGGGTGCCACTCCCTAGTATTGCCATATTGGGACTGATTCCTTATTTGGAAAAGAATAAGGTGAACTGCTGCCTTTTTTTGTAATTTACATCAGAGAGTAACCCACCAAATCACATAAGGGCATCACCAACAAGCGTGGTGTGGCAGGCAGGATGCCAAAAGAACAAAGCTGAGCTTTGCCCGCTTTGCCCTTTTACAGCTCACCACCTGGGTACACGTCTAGGTATCCTAGATGCAATCCTTTTTTGTTTTTTAAATCAGTGGCCTTCTTAAATCTTTATCTTATACTCTAGTTGGTAAAAGGAAAGATATGTCAGGCTGGCTGCCAAAAGAGCAAAGCTGTGCTACGCTCAGCTTCACTCTTTTACAGCAGCCCGCTGATATGTGTTTCTAGTTATATCTGGTAAAAAGTGTTTAATGATTGTTGCTGGTATGTGTTTAAAGTCTATAGCTGGTAAAAGGAAAGATGTGTCAGGCTGGCTGCCAAAAGAGCAAAGGTATGCTAACTCAGCCCTATTATTCACAGCTTTACACTGTTATCTTTTTCTTTTTCCCTAGCAGAAATACCTTTTTGATAGTTTAGTATGTATTTTTTAAATTTATTTACTATTCTGGCTGGTAAAAGAAGATTTAATGATATCTAAAGTAATTTTTTAATATAAAAATGATGTTTTAGTATTTGTGTGGATTTTATTAGAGAATTAATTGCATATGCTTTGTAAATACTCTATTTACTTTTATCAAGACTTTATTAGAGGGTTGTACTTTTTATTATGCATTATATTTTGAAATTTAAGAGACTGGAGATTAATTAAAGTACTTTTAAGAGCTGTTGAGATACACAGAAAAACTCAAACATATAACACCAAGTTTTCTCACATAAAAATCAATAATTTATACATATTAAAAATAAAGCTGGTCCCCTTAAGATTTGTTTTGTGCATGACTACTGTGTGTCCAGCACTTGGTTTTGGTTGTCTATCTCAACAGCTCTGAAAATTACTGAATTTTTATCCACATAATGAAACTGCAACCCTTTTAAATTCTTTTTTTCAAAGTATATATATTGAGCTCTAATGGACATTACAATTCCCCACATTAATAAAGATCAAGTACATGTTATAAAAATCTCTTTGGTTCCTGAACATTATTTTGTAGTTTATAGGCTTAATATATTCTTTTTGCAGCACACTTTTTTTACTGAGATACAGTCTTTATTTGTTGATGACTTCATATTTTAATTATTAACATATTGATATCAATTTCTTTTAAAATATATGTTAATTCTATGTGGTACTGATTTTTGTACCATCATTTCCTATTTTTGATAAGATAGTGTCTGATTTTTGTAGATCTTTTATGCTATCTTATGTTATGTTATTTCAGCTTCATAGCATTTGATTTTATTGCATTTTATTTTTGTGGGTTAGTACCCTCTGGTAAGTTATATTACTTTTGATTATAGTAGAAAACATCATAAAATGAAACTAATGTAATATGGTCTAAAAATGATTCTTATGAATTCTTAATATATTTGTTATATCAGAAAATTAATTAATTTTAGTGGTCTTTTAAAAGAACAACCCTCTAATTTTATGAGCAGAAGAAGGTGCAAAATCTATAGTAGCTATTGTATATGATATTTAAAGTAGTTTGTGTGGTGCTGGAGTTTTACAGATAGGGGTGAAATAAAATATTATAAATGTTCTATTTGGGTGAAAAAGATTTTAAGGAGAGATAGGACACTTTTTATCACAATTAGCCAAAACTTCACTATAACCATTAAAGCAGGATTAATTAATTGAAAGTTTTCTAAGCAAATTATAATTGCTTGGTAGAGAACTTAAAACTATGTAACTTTAGAATATAATTTTTAATATTTAATCATGTAAAATTAAATAAAACTTGATATTCAAAGATATAACTATTAAAAGTTTAAAGCAACAAAGTCAAAGAGATTAACTTAATGGTAAAAATATGAATTTGGGTAAAAAAGAGCCAGTTGGATCAAAAAGCTAAATTGGACAAACAGTCTTTTTGGTAAAAATCTGTTTACTCTAAAAAAACTTACCCAACCCAGGATCTGCTGTAGGCAGAAAATTGTAATAAAAGTTAGTAGTTTGAAAAAGATGACTTACTTAAAACCTGATCTGCTACAGATAAAATAAGTTTTCTAAAAAAGGTTGGTGATTTAGTGAAAAAATGACATACCCAGCTAAAGATTGGCTTCAGGGCAAATATTTGGCTTTTTAAATCTAGGTTGATAATTTAGTGAAAAAACTTACCATCCCAAGATCTACTGTAGACTGTCTATCTAAAAGTATTGAAGGTTAGTAGTTGTTTGGAAATTAACCTGTTCAAATGAAACTTTATTTTAAAAGGTTTTAAGATTAAAAACATTGCTTACCAAACCTTAATCTACTTCAGGGCAAAAAGCTGGTTTTTAAATTTATGTTAGTAAATTTGATCTGTTAAAATGACTTACCCACCCCAAGATCTGCTGTGGACCAAGTCCATCTAAAAGGATTGAAGGTTAGTAGTTTATTTATTTTTAAAAATAGTTACCTGAAATGCAGCTTGGGAAAAATATTAGTGATTCAAAACATTACTTACCATTCCCAAGTTTACCTTCAGAGCAAAAACCTGGGCTTTTTTTATTTAGGTTAGTAAATTTGATATAAAATGACTTAACCACACCTAGATCTGCTGTGAACCAAGTCCATCTAAGAGGATTTGAAGAAGATTAGTAAACTTAAGGAAAAGCTTACCTGAAATTAAGCCTTGAATTGATTTTTAATTAGTTTTTTTAAAAAAAATTATTACCTTTATATAAAACAAAGTTAGCTTCAAATTTTAAAAAATATGCTTACCTTGAGTATCCTTGATCAACTATGCTTAAAACAGTTAGTATTGTATGTATATTTTGAAGCTTACCTTTGTTTTGAAGTGAATCTATAGAATTTAAAGTGAAAAAGTTAGTATTGTGTGTAGTGAAGGCTTATCTTGGCTTAGTAAATCTAATCATCTAAGCTTTAAAGTAGCCAATCAGATATGATGATGGCATTGTGCTTTCCAATCATTAAACCAAGTTTTTATAACTATTTTTGACTGTCTTACCCCTTAGTCAAACCGGACTAATTTACACCCACCTCACATTATCTTTACTATTATCTTTACTATGATTGACACTGCCACAGGTAGGGATGCCGCGAGACACTTCAAAGTGTCCAACAACCTCTCCTGCAGCAACATCAGCCATAAAAACCGGACTATTCAATAGGCAGACTTAATATTGTTGTTGGCCTTGTTCAGATGTAAAAAAAGGTAAGTTTTTCTAACCAAAAACATAGTAAAAAGCTTCTCCAGGGACAAGAGCGGTCTATACTAGATTAGAGACTAATTGACGCACCTGCGGCTAGCTGCAGATGCGTCAGAGAGTGACCCATTGGAGTGGTTTTGCTATAGGCAATTAGTGACTAATTGGAGCATCTGCAGCTAGCCGCAGATGCATCAATTGGCGACCCATTGGAAGAGGTTTTACTATTGGCAATTGCGACCCATTGACGCATCTGCAGCTGGCCACAGATGCATTGATGATTGACCCATCACTTGTGCCCATTATGTAAATTGGTAAATTGGCCTCCCACCCCTCTTTTTGCCAAAGTGTGAACTCCAAAGAGAGTAGTCTGAAACCCTATTCTACACTCAATTCCCCAGAGACAGCCCTACTATATGCTGCTACCACCTGACTCCAGGTCACATGTCTAAAAGTTCATTTCTTGCCCAATCTAACCCATTTTCCTCTGAATATTCTCCAAAATGTTTCAGCTCTCCAAGAATAAGCCCAGTGCCTGACAGTCTAGACCCTAGTGAGGATTACTCACCCTTTCTTTCCCCTCCCCTCCTTCCAAGTATAAAAAGACCCCCAATAAACAGATTTATTTACCATACAAACATAACCAACAACTTTCAATTCTTAGATTACTTGCAGAGCCCACAAATAGAGGTTCTGTTGAGTAAGAAGATAATAGTCCTGTTGTGTTCTCAGTTGCTACTCAGGTACACCCAACCTACCCTTAGACCCTTGAGCACCACACCTTGATAAAGGTGTTGGCCTGTGCAGCCTAAAAGTCAACCATTAATGTGATATGGTAGGGAATTGTAATACCCAAGTATTGAGGTAAAACATTAGTAATATAGAAATGGAAGGTTAGGCGGCTCAAAGCTGTTCAAGGCGTAGACAATTGGATAGAAGTTTACTTCCTGACAGAAGGCTTTGACAAGGATGTTGTATTTTCTAAGGCTGACAGCAAGGTACAGTAGCATAGCTTCAGGGATCACGTAAGTAGCCAAGTTGGGAGTTGGGCAAGATGACATCAGAGGTGTCCACGGATTCAAAACCATTGAGTTGAGGTGAGTTGGCTTATTGTACAATATACCTTTTGGTCCCTGTGATTCAGGACCAAACTGAGCATTGGTTGGCTAGTTGCCCCCTATCCCAAGGTAAGCTGTCAAGACAGCTGTGAAGATGATGTAGTTCATCTTCTGACTTGGGAAGGGGTAATGAGTTTAGTAATTTTACTTGTTTAGTCTGGGTAAAGGATTGATTAATATGATAATATTGAAGAGGATATTCACTCAATGATAGCACAAACTATCATTGAGGGTTTTGTCTTTATTTATACTAGTGGACCTGCAAGGCATGATTATTGGAAGACATAGCATTGGGGAACCAAGAGTCTGAGTTGCATCTGTTATTACATTTTCTGGATTGGCTTGGATGGCTGGAAATTGAGAAGGTTTGGCTGGATCCCAGCTTGCATTGGCATAGTGCAAGTTGAGCCTTCTTCATGCATCCAAATTTATTTACTGAATTTGTTGCATGGTTTTCACTTTTGGAGAGCCTGTCAGTCCATTCCTCATTTGGTAAGCTCCAAAATTAGGCAGCAGTTCCTCCCAAGTTTGCCTTTGGGGAAATTGCCTTTCCTGGTTTCCCAATTTGGCTATTTCCCTAAGGAGTGGATGGGGACTGGCCTGCTGTTATGGGAGGGCAAAGGTTGGCAGGTGGCTGGCTCATGGGTGCCTGGTTTGAGGATGGCTTGCAGGTGGGGCTGGCAAGAGTGGTGGGCGCCTGTGCACTGGCAGTGGGCATCTTCTCAATAGCGGCAAGCGTCTGCATGTTGGCAGCAGGCAATGGCTTGGTGGTGGCAGGCTTCTGTGTGGTGGTGTGTATCTGCTTGGTGGAAACTGGGGACTGCATAGTGGCGGTGGGTGCCTGTGTGTTAACGGCAGGCTTCTGCATGGTGGCAGTGTGTATCTGCTTGATGGTGGCAGACATCTGCTCAGTGACAGCAGACATCTGCTTGGTGGCGGCAGGCGCCTTCACGTTGACAGCAGGTGAAAGTTTGTTGGTTACACAACTATAAGTGTCAGGAATATTCCTGACAGGAAGGGACTCTGGTGCTTTTTTTAGTTGTGGTCTGTTGCTCTTGGGTGGCCTCTGTACTGACCTTCTTCTTGCAGCCCCTTTTCTCAGTTGGCTTTTTTTCAAGCGTGGGCAAGATGTCATCCAGTTTTTGCTTGAGTATATCCAAGGCGTGAATGTAAGCATCCTCCCTTTTATTAGTGAGAAAGAAGAAGAAAAAAGGGATGGTGTGTTCATTGACCTGACCATGAATGGCCCAGAGCTGGTAAAATAGCTTTGGACACAAGGCAAAAGTCCCATTGGCAAACCAGGTATCACACTTTAGAAGATACATGAGATCTTCTTGTTTTGAAAAGCACAAAATAAGGTTTTTATGAGCCTTGCCTGTCACAGTAAGTTCCATGATGCCAGGGATTATTTGGCTGATTAGGAAAGCGGGAAAACCTTTAATAAAACTGACTGATTTAACAGACTTGAATCAAACAGTTGATCAAAAATGGGTTACTGCTGCTCCAGTTTGTTGGTTGAATCTGATGCCCCCTGTAAGTTGACGTTGATAAATTGACGTAATTTAAGGGTCACCAGATATGAACTTATTCATCAGCATGGTCATCAGAAGTTGGTCACTCAAGGGTTCTTTGCAACCTGGACTAGATACTCACTTGACAATGTGGAAGGAATAGGAGCCCAGAATTCAGGTGGTATTGCTTAGTCAATTTTTGATATATATTGAATAATTTTCACTGTTTCAACTCTTAAGAGTTGAGTCCTCCCAAAATTTCCTCAATTAAAGTCAATTATCCCTTGGTCTAATCTTTATTTAAAATGCAACCTGTAGTAGACCTTTTGCGCTACATTCCTTATAATTTAATCCTCAGCCAGATTATTACAGGAAGATGGGGGCCTGCTGTTGGCACTTTGTTGTTGACTCCTCCCAATGTTAATCCCATGCCTGCCAATCTTGGAGTTGTTCCACCTACCTTTGAAACTGGAAATATGGCTATCTCCCAATGTCCTGAATTTTATTCTGAGGACACTTTGATGCTTTCCCAGGCAATTTATCTTGGGCTACTTTGGTTAGGATTAATCATTTTTCTTAACCCTAGTATCTCATTTGGAAATTTCACAAAGCGGTATTTGAAGCTGAGTTGGTGGTTAATAATTAACTCCATGTGGATTTGGGTGGTGATTCCCCACCACTTGGAGACAGATTCTTACTATCCAGCAATGTCTGTCACATTGTACTCCCTAAGGAATTAGAAACCAACCAGAAGATTGTAACTCTCATTCTCCAAAACACAGCAGGTGCAACCAAGGGTAGTTTGCCAAACTGCATAGGGAGAGCAGAGTATGCCCCTATAGCACAAGTCATGAACAACCCATTTGTATCATAAGATTGATGGTAGTTAAAGTTGGGGGCAAATTTAAGCTTTTTGACAAGCTTTGAGGAGACAACATTAACAGTAGATCCAGTGTTCAAGCCAGCCTTAATCTTTACCTTTTGGATGGATATCTCTACACAAGTAGTAGTACAACCAAAGGATGGGAGGACAGCCAGGAAATCTTTGGCTTCTGCTAGTTCTTTGTCCCACTTCTTGATCATGCATCTTAATCCTTGAAATTCTTTGTAAACAGTCTGAAGAGAAAGCAAGACTGAAACATTCTTGAAAACAGCATCATCTACTTCAGCTGCTTTTTCAAAAATTCTACAAGTACAGGAGACCTCTTAGCTTGTGTGAGGTATAGAAAAGAGAAACCCCCTTTGGCTTCAGGCAGAGGCTTGATAGCTGTTGTGGTTTTTACACTTTATAGCTTTTAGGACTGCAATGGTTTCAGGAACTACTAGAACTGAATATCCATAGGCATTGGAATCATCAATGTCTGAGTAATCCATATAAGAGTCATCAGAATATCATGAAACAGTGGCAAAATGGGAGGAGCTTTGGTGTAGGCGAGCTCAGAGTCTGCTACTGACAAGGGAATTGGAGGAGACTGGGAAGGATTAACAACCAAGAGCGTCTCTGCCTCTAGGTTGACTGCTCTTTTCCCGCCTGGTTCTTGCAATCAGCTCCTTTAACCCAAGGGTTGTCAAAGTCACAAAGTGGTGATCTTTCTGTCCACAGAGATGGAAACCTTAACATCTAGGAAGATTCTGGGAGTTCATAGTGAGGATGCAAGGTCCACAAGATGAAGAGCCAGAATTAGAGGCAGCTCAATTCTCACGTACAACAGCTCCAGAGTGGATCAAGTGCATATCCTGCAGTAACGTCTTTATGCTCTTAATTAAGGAGAGTATGGACATGTGAGCTTTGAAGTGGAGGCACAGAAGTTAGTTAACCTTGAGGGCCTAATCACAAGCCATGTAAGCCTCATGGGCTGTCAAATGTCTACTAGTTATCAATTGTTGTCCTTCCAGATAGAACCTGTCTTCAAATTTGGCCAGCGTCTCTTTGGGTTTGAAGGCAATGTGCATAAAAGTGCCCTTCTTCACTTTCAAACCAAGGTTGCCACCAAACTCATCAATTAAAAGCTGTTTCATCTCTTATCAAGTCTCAATAGTGGGTATCTCTGGCACCACCACCTCTTGGCAGGTTGGGTGCAAGCAGGTTAGAATGTGCTCCTTCTTAACCTCATCCAAGGCTCTTTTCATGGCTGCTTTGTAGATGGTCAGGAAGGCTGCAATAGTGGATATTTTAGGGTCAAAGACTTGTTTGAAGGTAGTTTTTAAGAGTGCTTTGGGAGTAGGAACACCATTTTTGCTATTGAGCACATTTATACGTGGGAAGAATTCTGCTTCAGATTTGAAGGGGGGCTTTCTGGCCCACAGTTGACAAACACTCTCTTCAAGAGTAGTCAAGGTTTCAGAAGTGTGGGCAGCCAAATTGTTAACCAAGGTGGTCTGTTGCTCAGTAACGTCTAGGTGCTAGCCCTGAGTTGTTACTACTATGGAAAGTTCAGCCAGCCGGGAGGTAAGAGAAGGACCCACTGAGAGGCAAGGCGCAAACCTGTCATTTACCAAATCAATTACTTCACTCAGTTCTTGTACATCTTTATAAAGGTTGGAGTGGTCCTGTTTCAAGTGGTCTACTTCATTTGCCAGAGCAATCAACTCTCTAGCACATTGAATTTAGGGGTTCTCTGGCAGTCCAGGGCAGCTTCCATCTCTGCTGACAACCTCAACTAGGCTAGCTGCAGTTGCCACAATCTTGCATAGAGCAGCAACTTCCTGCTGTAGCTCAGCAACCTTAGTTGTCAAGGCAAGCACATGAGGGTTTGGCTGTGGCAGCAACTGTGGTAAGTTTGACTCCCTTAAAGTTGACTCCCTGGTACTTGACTCCCTTGAAATCAACTCCCTTGAACTCAATACTATAGTAAAGTGAGAATTCAGCTTTTGCCCTGATTGACTCCCTGGTACTCAACACTTTTTTAATTAACAGATCTTGATGTACTGAAAAATTTTAATATAAAAAATTAAGCTATACAGGTATGGCATACTAAAGTAACCACAGAGAGCTTAAAAATGCAATAAAAACAGTACCTTAATAAATATAAATAAGCAGAAATAAACAATTTTTTCTCATTTTACTATGTAATTTACACTCTTCATTATAAAAATATTTTTGATTACCATAAAAATTAAAATTCCAATGAGAAAAAAATAAACAAAAACACAACAATAGAAGTCATACAAAATATAAAGAAATATTAATATTTATTTGATATAGTTCATATAAGCACAACTGTGAATATCATATGTTTTATTTGGAAATTAACAAAAATTAAGATATTTCACTTACTTCCAACTATAAATATTCATCTCAAACTTACCATGTATACATAGAACAATCACTGCTATCTAATTAAGTTAAAAAAAACTTAAAATTAAAACTAAAAACTAAATGATCAAAGCTAATATGTAAAAATTAAAGTAAAAAGTAAAAAGTAAAAATCATATAACCAAGCAAGCAAGCAAGTTTATTACTTGTCATTTTTTCCCTGTTTCATCTTGGCCCCTTCCAGGAGGGCAGTGCAATAAGCTCAAGCTGCTTCTTAAGCTCAGAGGCCTTGTATTTGTGCTTGACCGCACCCTGGATGGCCTTGGTGAAGAGGGTACAGCGGGTTGTTGGCTTGGTGGGGGGACACGGTTGGCCAAGTCACACAGCTTGGAGATGGTCTTCTCCTGCTCGTGCTGCAAGAGGGAAAAGAACTTATTGAATTTGGGGTGGAGCCCAAAGTTGGCCTTGAGGTGTTTGGGGTAAGCCTCTAGCGCTGAGGTGGTCTTGAGCTCACCATTCACTGCTGCCCGGTACACATTCCAGCTGGCCTTGGCACAGGCCTTGCCTTGCCTCTGCGTGACAACCTTCCCAATCCACTGGGGCTCAAAGTACTCAAGGAAAGGCTTGAACTCCAGGTGCTTCACTATGTAGGGATCCTCTGAGAGCACCTCAAACCCCATTGCAGTGTGCTCTGGCTTTAAAAAAGCCAAGGCACTAAATTGTGCCAGCAAAAACTGCAGGTGTCCAAAGTATCCCTCCAGATCAGCCTACTAAGCTCCGTGTGGGCCTACACGTTACAAGCAACTGTTTGGCGGAAGTTGAAGTGGCACCCCTGCACCTCCCCGCTAAACAGCTGCTCGAATGCATTGAACTGAGCAGGCTCAAAGTCCATAATGCATACGCAAGGCCCAAGAGCTCTTAGCCTCGCCTTTTCCTCCGAGTCCAGGGTGGCCTGGTCCTTGTCAGAGGCAGGTGGGTTGGCGCAGGTGTGGGGGGAGTCTTCTTGGATTCATCATAATTGGCGGGAGGAAGGAGGGCAAGTTCTTGGCGGAGGATGGAGAACGCGCGAGTATAAATGGCCTCAGTGGCCCCGGGAATAAGGAAGAAGGAAGACCGCAAGTGGAATCACCCGGATGTCAATCTGGGCATGAACCATCCAGAGCTGCTTGAACATCTGGGGGCAAGTGGCAAAGGTACCATCAACTAGCCAGGTTGACGCCCTTTTCAACTCCATCAGGTTCTGCTGAGTTGAGTAGCAGATTATACAGTCCTTGGCTGCAGGCCTGTCATCATGAAGCAGGAAGCACTCCCCACTAGGAAGCTGCTTAAGCTCATGAGTGAGCGTGAGCTCAGAGAGGACGTCAGAAGCCTTGGGGGAGGGGGATTTGCAGAAATACGCTTATTGCTGATGAATTTGACCAACTGCTCCTGTGTTGGTACCAACTTGAGATTGTTGGGTTTGAGATGCTGGAGGGCCTTGATGGCCAGATCAGAAGCGCAGAGGTTGGCGGTGGTGGGAATGACCTGAACAAGGTACCATTTAAGCATGCAAGTGATTAGATGATTGGGGGGCTCACAAGTGTGCTCCCCCTTCTCCAATGTTACTTGCTCCCAGCCCTCAGTGTTCAACCGGGCCCCACAAGTCTTATCCTTGCAGACAAAGTGCTTGCTTTTGGTCTGCCGCTTTTGGTTGTTGCAATTAAAGATATAATTGTCAGCAACGTAACCAGGGCTGCCCTTTACGGACATGATTGGAAAGTACCAGGGGAAGTGCTTAGGAACTTTGAACTCTCTGTCCACGTTGCAAATGTTGTGGATGGCCAGTGGATCCCAAGCCACATGACCAGAAGCTTTAAACTTCTTGGAGTAATCCTCCTACTCATCTTGGGGGTCAGATGAAGAAGAAGGGGAAGAGCCATTGGGAGGGGGGAGGGGAAGGATTCTTTGAGGTCTGCTTAGATGCCTCCTTTTTCTTACCAGAAGAAGAGGTGGGCTCCTTAGCAGCCTTTGCCTTCTTGGTCTGGCGCTCCTTGGTAGGCTCAGAGTCAGCCTCTGAGTGATAAAATGAGTGGTTGGTAAGATCACCATCTGATTTATTGGGGGAGAAATTTTGGGGGAAAAGTGAAGGGGATGTAGAAGATGAGGGTGAAGGGGGGAGGAGTGGGAGGAGATGGAGTGGGAGGTGATGGGGTTGGAGACTTTGCCTTTGCAGGCTTCTTGGCACGCTTGGGGGTGGAGGCAGTTTCTTTGGAGCCTTTGGAGGCTTGGCGCTTAGGCTGATGGCTGTTCTTGCTTGATTTTGTCTAAAGAAAAGTTTAGCATTGTAAATAAAATGATTGAGAAGATATTGCAAACACAAAGAGGTAAAGCAAAGCAAAAGTTGAATGAAAAGTGTGCAAATAAAGTTTTATTTATAAAAAAACATAAAAAAGTAAATGGAAGCAAAATAGAAGCTCAAAGTATAGATATAAAGGTTAAAACATAGAAAGTAAGTGATTTTGTGATGAAGCATCAAAGATTTTAGGTTCAGCATAACATCTTAGTGTTAAATAAATGTAAAAGTTTAATTGAAAATCAAAAAATATATGAAAATTATATGGAGAGTAGCAGAAAAAGTAGTAGATTATAATAGCAAAAAGATTATTATGTGGATTTTTTTATTGAGAGTTGAAAATTCAAAACATAGTAAAGTGTCAAGTTCAGCACTGTCAAACAGCCAGAAAAAGCTGAATTCTCACTGTTGAGTATGCCAGAGTTGAGCAGAAACATCAAATTTACTATGTTTTTTACATATAAACCTTGCTTAAATTCAAACCTGGTTCAAAAGTTAACCCAAAAGCAAGGCAGTTTTGTATGCTCAAAAATAAAAAAATACAACATAAGTTAAAAAAGTAAATGAGTGGAAATGTGTTTATTAGTGATTAAGTTATGCTGTGAGGAGCTAGGAGTGAATTTTTTACCATAGTGTTGGTTAAAACGTTAAGAAGCTCTCTGTACTAATCCCCAAGTTAAAGTGTCAAGTGGGTGAGTGTCAAGTTGCGCTCATAGTACGTCACATATTAATTTAGCCTTAATTCCAAGCCTTTGATTAGTTAAATCCGAAACCAATCAGGTGTCAAGTGGATAGAGTCAAACAAAGAAAGTGTCAAGTTTCAGTTTTTTATAAATTACATATGAAATCTCTTAATAAATTGGGCTTAATTTATGTGGCACCACTTAATCCAAAAATCTGGGAATGACATAATGTAAAACAAGTGGAGTATTTGATTAATGTCTATGCCACTAAATCCAGTATAGTGGTGCTTAGGAGCCTAATCAACGACTATGGGCACTAATAATAAAAATATAATATTAAATAACAAATTTTATATAAGCACATATGTATTTTATTAATAAAATTAAAATTTGGCTTAAAAAATGTTGAACTGGTCACTTTTGGGTTTAGAGTGTCAAACACAGGTTTTTTTGTTTCTATTAGTAAATTTACTTATAAATTGCCCCTTAAATTGGTATTTTAGCTAACCAATTTATTAAACAGAGTCAATTTCAATCAAATCCAACCTTGGTTTTTGGTTTTAAACCCCTAAATTACTAGTAAAAATTAGCTTAAAATTGGTTAAGCCAAAAATACTAATAGATGCACATATGCGGCACTTGACTCCCTGGGACTCGACACTTTGTCAAGTACCAGGGAGTCGAGTTTAAGGGAGTCAAACTTACCACAGTTGCCCTGTGGCAGGTCAGCTGGGCGTCCCTGACTGCAAGTGGACGCACAATGCTCTTGAATGGCGTCCCATAGTTTCTGTTCTCTATCCATCAGACCATCAGATGGGGGAGAAGGAGGAACATCTGGCTTGGGCATAGACAACTCATTCACTTGAATTTGAAGCTTGACAATGGAGGCAGCTGTAGTAGCTCTTTCTCAATTGAACTCTTCATTGAGCTTGCAGAGACCTCTAGCAGCAAGGTCTGCTACCTGTTATAATTGGTTGAAGAAGTAAGTGCTGAATGCATTGAGCTGTTGCACAAGTTGCTCAAAATTGGAGAGGTAGGCATTCAGGGTGGAATCTACTTGAGTTTGAAAGGGCTGTTCTAACAGGTTAAACTCATGCAGATGCTCCCTGACGTACTTGGGGATGAACTGGTGTATTTTCTCTATGGTAGTAACCAAGCAAGTCTGGGAGTTAATGAAGTTGTGTTAGTTATTGGATACCAAGGAAAACAGGGAGTAAAATCCACTGCTGGTAAGCATCAAACTGATCCCAGTGATTAGTGACGGCGGCTAGCAGAGATAAAATCTCTTGGATGTGAAGCCCCAATACCATTTGGTGATGAGCTAAGGCAAGCTGCACAAAAGGATGATAATAGATGCTCAGCAGAAGTACCACAGCAATTAGATGTTGTAGAAATTGTGGGGTCACAATCAACTCATAGTATTATACTCAATTGAACTGTAATTAGAGTCAAGGGATGACCCCTTCACGGGCTATCCTAAGGGCTACTGCCATGAATTGCTTTAAGTCAGGGGTACCCATGGTATATACTGCTAGACAGGGATCATTTCTGATATTTAATACATTGGGGACAATAGGTGGGTCTGAGATATCCTCCTCAATAGGAGGACTGGTGATTTCAGGTGAAGACATCTCTTTTATAGGAGGAGGAAATTAACCTGAAAACGTGGTTGTAAAAAGGATAACCAAGGGGCTTACAACCCTGTAGTGAGCACCATTTTTGTTATGTTCTGAGGCGCGGCACAGACACACAACAGGGAATCTTAACCTTAGGATTAGATTTGTACTAAGTCTTGGTTAGAATGGCAGGGAAGGCTATGCAATTACCTTGTGGCCCTTATTGAATAATATCTACTAGTTGTGGCTAGAGAGAGGCGCCAAATTACTTGAAAACACAAATACAAACCTGTGAATAGAACTTAATTTTTTGGTGAAAATAGGAAATTGATTATATAGTGGTTAGCAATACCACAAAACAGTACCAGAATGGTAGGATCACTTTCCACAAGCATGAGTGGTGCAAGTGAGCTGCACAGAATCAGGATACTAAACAATTGAACTTCCCAGTTTGGAAACATACTTATTTTGAGGGGCAAAACAAAAGCAAGCAATTTGCCCTCAAGATAACCCATTAGAGGCAAAATTAAAACAGATAAAATAGTTTAATTCACAAAAGTTCATCATAGTGACAAAAGTTGCAGAAGCTTTGGCCATCTCAAAGTTCATTACTCTACACTAAAATGATCCCAATTCTGTTTGGAATGCAGTTTTTGGCATGTCCTTTTTTTACTTCTACTTGTTTGTAACCTGATGGAGGTCAATTTTAGAGAAAAATTTGGCTCCAGAGAGCCTTGCAAATAGATCCTCTATAAGTGGAAAGGGATATTTATTTTTTTACTGTGCTTGCATTGAAAGCTCTTGTGACCATACTACAGTCACATTGGGCTGTGATTTCACAAAGAGGTTGAATTGTGATAAATTTCATAGGTTGAAATTCAAAACAATAGGATTAGCTTTGGAGAGACTTTCCAGCGTAGTAATGGATTACCCAGGAATCAATTAGGCTGTACTAATTGAGGGCAGAAATGAATAATATGAACAATTCAGATTATGAGACTAGGTGTCTCAAACCGTCTAATTAACCATGGAGGTTAATTGATACCCAGGAATCAATTAGGCTATACTAATTGAGGGCAGAAATAAATAAATCTGAATAATTCAGATTATGATACTAGGTGTCTCAAACCAATTGATTAACTGGAAAGGTTAATTAATTGATACCCTAGGATATAATTGATGAGGATTTGATCATAGGGCCAAAATGGACTTGGCTGTGTCAAGTAAAGACTTGTTGTCTTCAAACGGATTAATTAACTGGGAAGGTTAATTATATATGCTGGGAATATAATTAATGAGGATTTAATTATATTTTTAATTGCCTTGACTGTTTCAAGAAGTTTGGTTAAGGATAACTATAAGTAAACCCTCAAATTTTGGGTTAAAAGTGCTGTTTTGGCAAATCAATTAGGTTAAAAGCACCAAGGCGCCGCCCAGTGAATGTTTCAGGTGCTGGAGCGCCACCTGGGAAAGTTCCATGGCGCCACAGTGGCACCTGGTTCAAGTTTCAAAGCGTTTTAATGGGTTTTTAATGTGAAAACCATTAAATGAAAAAATAACTAAATGTAGACAATGGTGTCTATGCATTCAGGATTGATCAGCTGGTTCCAAGTTGGAACAAGGATAGCTTGGATCAGGAATAAATATATTCCACATGGTTTTGGCGCCAGAAGTCTGGAATACTTCAAGCCAAATCAATACATTACCACAGAAGGAATCAGGTGATTCTGGAATGTATTAGAGCACATTCTTATAGGTTAAGAGTGTGAAGATCTTTTTGATAAAGATCTGGATTGGATGTCACTGTTATGTCATAAACCATGTGATAGGAATCCAGGTGTGATTCCAGAACCAGAGGGGTTTTCAGCTGAATGTACCCCAATTGATATATAATGGAAACATGATAATAATTAATAAAAAATGATACTTATGTGTGACAATGGTTGCTTTCTCCTCAATCTTTTTATGTTTTGCGTTTTTGGCTTTTAACTAAAATAAGACTACCATGTGATGAAAGAGATGGTCTGCATCTAAGACTATGGGAAGCAAAAAACGTGGAAGTGATCACCAGATGGCAACAAGTTTAACGCCAAGATTGTTTTCCCGGAATCCAAGCTCATTGAAGCTTACATAAAGGATTCCACGTCAAACTGTAAAAGAGTCAGACCAGGATAATGAAAAAAGAAAGCATTAATTTCCTTGATCTGTCACAGCTCTGTAGTCTGTTACCATATTTAGTGAGACTTCCTTTTTTTACAAAGAAAACTGCTGCCCCCACAGGGATTCTGATGGGCAAATGAAACCTTAGGCCAGGTTTTCCTTGATATGGGGCTTGAGGGTTTGTGTCTCCATAGGGGAGAGTCTGTAAAGGGTTGCAGGCTTAGGCATGACCTTGCAAAGATCAATGTCATGTTTGACCTCTCTTTTGAGGATAGGTCTGTTAACTCTTTCTTGAATACATGAGTGTATTCATTTATGAGTGCTGTAAGCTCTGGGGATTGGATTTTGGCTGTTTGCATGTTATTAAAATTGATGTCCTTAATTATATAGAGTGTACTGTCTTTGGTTAGACGCTCTGATTTGTCAAGGTTTATGACTTTTAAAAAGATTGTGTCCCTCAGAATGAATTTGTAGGGTTCTTTGAAGATGTTGGATATAACTCCATTGTGCTTTATGGTCATGGTCAGGTTTTTCAGCATACAATGGGATTTACTAAGGTGAACCAGTCCATACCTGCTACAGTTTCAAAGTTTATGTTGTTCATGACAAGTATTTTAATGAACGTTTGTATGCCTTGGAGGTCAATTCTGAAGGGAGTTGTTTTTCCTTCAAGTAAAACTTTTGATTTGTCTGCCATTCTGGCATATTTGACGTTGTATTTGACAACTGATCTTTTTTACTTGGTTACAAATTATTTGCTTACCATGGTGTGTTGGGCACCAAAGTCCAATAAAATTTTGTGTTTGTGTTATTTATAAGTGCATGGGTAGACAAGAAGTTGTGAGCAATCTTTATTTTTTAAGTTTATAAAGATAAAACACGGGACACATGGGATGTGTACAGCAAAGTTTGTACCTTGGTACAATTTATTGTTGGTTTGGGAGGAGAAACGGGCACTTAAGCCTGTTGCATCTCATCTTTTCCCTGTTCCTCTATTTCAAGACCTTCAAGGATCAGAGAACATGGGTCAGATCTGTAGTGGATTGCTGTTTCAGCATTGTTTACTTTTGCAGTGTCCTCTTTCTTGGGATGGGAGCAGTTTGCGCTCTGGCTGCAAATTCCATTGTTTTGATTGGATTTGGTGTTGTTGTGGTTAGTCTTTTGGCGCTTTTTGCCATTGTAGTTATCTCTTATATTGCTGTTGGAGGAGCGGTTGTTGTTGCGTGCGGCACATTCCATGTTTGCGCGTTTTTCTGTGTGCTTGGCTTCTGCAATGAGCGCAGGTATGGAGGTGTTGGCCTATGGACAGATGAGGGCAGTAAGCAAGGGTTTCATTATGTTGATAAATGAGGCTCTGGTATGTACGTTGTCAGCTTGTGCTGGGTTTTGAATCTTGAAAGTATTTCTTCAAATTCATTGGCGTAGGCTGTGATAGTGGTCTTCTAGGGAAGATTGCTGAGCTTTATTGCAAAGTATTGGAGGGATTCAGTGAAACAAAAGTTGTGGGTGATGTCCGCTTTGAACTCTTCCCAGTTATCAAGCTGGTAATTGGTTTCTGATCCAACCAAGGTAGCAAATCAGTTAGCTGCAGCCTTGTACAGGCGTTTACTGGCTTCTTGGACCCATTGTTTGTGCTGGATGCAGCTGGCACAAAGTTTTGCTGCTGAGTGGTCCAGCCATTTTATAATTTTTTCTTTGTTTTTGCCAAAGTATTTATTGATACCAATGTACTTAGTGCTGGTGATTTTTCCTGTGATAGCAGTTGGTTATTTTTTGGGGTTGTAGAGAGCAATTGTACTGAATCATCCTGGTGCATGCTTTGGGTATGACCAGTCCTTTAAATAAAGTTTATTCACTTGGTATATCTTTTTCAATGTTGTGAGCGCAGAAATACATCTTCCAGGTGTCTTGGGATATAGCCTGATTTAGTAGTGTGCAAAGGTGGACGGGTTCTGCTCAGTCATTTTCTCTTTCATAGGTGTGGTAAAAAACTGTAGCTGTTACCAAAGATGAGGTGCAGCCTCTGGGGAAGCTTAGAAGATAGGTTTAGAGAAGAAGAGTGGCCGTATTGGATAATTTTTCAAGCTTATATATTATGTGCGCTGTGGCAGGGACTTAAGTTGGATCAAATATATTGGAGGTCATGTGTGAGTTAGGTTTAGATAGATATATCTGGAAAAGTCATGGGATATCAGTTTGTTGCTATTTCAGAAATTTCAAACCAAATGTTAGATTGGCACTAAACCAAGCAATTACTGGAGGTTACTTGTGTTGGCAATGGCTATAATACTTGTACATCCAGCTCCTTGGAAGAAAAACACTTTTTTATTACAGAAAAGTGTTGAATAACCATGGGGAAAAATTAAAAATCAGTAAAATGTCAAAACTCACCATTGAAACATTGACCTTCATTATAAGGATCAGTTAAATGTGAGAATTATAATAAAAGCACTTCAGATGGTTTTTGTAGGATCAGTGGTTGATTTTGAGGCTTGTTCTAATAATACTGGTCATCAATGGAAATTCCTGGAGCTTAAAGAAATTATACAGAAAACACCAGTATAATATTTTAGACTTTTAATAAGATAATACTGAAAGCTAATTCTATGGTATAAAGCAAGCATCAAGTAATTGCTTAAGATTCCCAAAGAAAAATTCTAAAAGAAAAAAATGCTTGTAACAAATGATTTTATATTAGTAATTGAATAGTGGAACTTGAGAGCTAGCTAGCCATTAAGAGATTAAAATCTACAGATAGATCTTAAAAGCTTTATATCAATAGATAAAGTAGTTTTAAAGCTGTGGAGCTAAGCAAAATCAACTCATGTTTAAATGAAATAGAAGTGGACCAAAATATTTTTAATCAATATAAATTTATTGGTTTTTATTTCATTCAAATATGAGTTATTTTTACTTAGCAACATAGCTTTGAAAGCTAATATACATATATGCCAACAATAATATACAACAATAAATTTTGTATTATGGTATTGAGGACAAAATTCAAGACAAAAAATGAGGAAACTTTGTAAAAAATATTTGAGATTTGCACTAGTAAAAAATTAGTCTGCAGGAATGAATAAAGACTGCTACCTTAAGTCACTGGGAAAGAAAATATAGGATCATTTTTACTTTAATAAAGGAAAATACACCAAAGTTAAAAATAAATCAGATAAGAGGTATATTACACAATTTTTTAAATAAAATATTATATAGTTGGTAATGTGGCAAATCAGTCACTAGATAGAAAGGAACACAACTATGCTTTACAGTACTGTAAATTCAGAACCTGAACGTAAAAATGCGGGATTGTCAAATCCTTGGTCCAAATTTTGAATAACTTTTGCGGGAAACTCGGCTGAGTAAAAAATAAAATATTTAATAAAACAACCATTTAATTTGGCTTTTTTGGTTTATTTAAATTGGCAAATTTTGAATCTCTTGAGCAGATAACTCAACTAACAAAAGACAAACCCCAACAAACAAATGCGGGATACATGAATCAGAAATGCAGGATTCTTATGTACAATTTGAGATTTCCTGTATGTCAAATAAATCATAGACATCATGTGAAAATTAACAAATCTGAAATTGCAGTATTGTCAAATCCAAGAACCAAGTTTCAAATAATAATTGGGATGAATTTGAAATAAATACAATTTATGGGTGTCTCAAAAAGGATGCTAAAGGATCTAGAGTAGATTTGTGTAAATTATTTTAGGAATCACAGGCATTCTCAAAAATCACCCTATTCCATTTTAATTTGGCTAAAATTTAGATTGTAATATTCACAAAATTGACATATATAACAATAAAATTGACTAAAATATACATTCCTCTTCTCAAGTTTAAAAAATAATAAATTTTTTATTATGTCTTCTTTAAACAAAAACCAAGTCAACAAGCTGTTCCCTGGCCTTGATGAAATTATGCAGGGCTACACTGGGTCTCTTAACAGTAAAGCCTCTGTCTATGGCCACTCCCAACCCGCAGGCCCCTCTGCAAGCACCACACAGGAGTCTGTTCTTTCCCCTGCAACTTCCAGCATGGCCCTGTTTGCCCATCACGCACAGGCAGCTGCCAACCCAAATCCCTTATCAGCAATGGCATCTGGAACCAGCTATTTTAGCCATGGGGTCACTCAGAGAGCCCAGAGCCCCAAAACAGCCAATCAGATAGCATTGACCAGTTCCCAAGATGGACATATCCCTCCCCCAGCCAATCAGCCTGCAAGATGCAGAAGAAAATTGATCACCCCGGAGATTGTTCTCAAAATGGTTGAAAAGCGAGGCAAGCTTATGTCCCTTGGGGAAATTGCGGCCGCAATGGGTTTTGCAAAGTCAACTGTGGCTGCAACCCTGCAAGCCCACACCAACTGTGGCCCCCACCAAGAAGACACCAACTGGTGCCCGTAATTCAACCAAAGGTGACACAGCCTATCCCCTTATGATGGCCATTATGGAACATGACCCGCAGATGCCCCTGGTCCAGGTATGTCTCCAGTTGGGACTCCACAGCATCTTCACCAACAAAAGAACGGTGAATTTTTGGATGCACAGAATTGTGGTTGCTGCTAGAATCTTGTCCAATCAAGTTCTCAGTGGCCCCATTTTGGTGGACACTGACCCCTACAATTCAACTATTTTTAATTTTATCAAAGGAAGGGCAATGAGGGCCTGTAATGATGTAATCTTCCTGTTGTATGCTAAGATATCTGCAAGTATCCAAGACTTTGGAGAGAAGCGTATCCAGTCTGACGTGTACACACGCGGCCCAATATTGTATCGTTTTGTCAGGTTTTTATTGGCAGTTTCCCCATTGGGCGTCAATTATTACTTGGCAATATTGAACACCGCAGATGGGTATGCCTACTATACAAAGCTCAAGGCCATGCTGGAGGAGTGGGCCACACAAAACACTGTGCACACAGTTGCACTGAGTGCGGAGATGGAGCAGCAGGAATGGGCTACCCAAGAAATCAGGGCTGTGGGGCATACCTGCTGGTCCTACCCCATCAACTACGCCAACATGCATCTTGCAAATTTATGTCTCTACAATTTTGGTTCCATCCTCAGGCGCTTGAAGCCTGCCACCTACAACAAACTTCACACCCAAATTGATAAAGGGTATGAGCTTTTCCCTTCTGCGTCTGTCCAGGACTTATTTGATCTCATCATCTTCTATGCAAGTGATAGTGATAAGTCCAAAAAGGACCCCTGTCTCCCCCTACGCCAGTCCATCCATTTTGTCAAGCCAGTATATGTGATGGAGGAAGAATTTGAGCAATTGAGGCAAACTGCTCTTGCTTCCCCTTCCCAGTCAACAAACCCTGCCTCACCAACCCCACATCAAGCCACCTGCCTTCCAACCCTGACTCCCAAGCCACCACCCATTCCCTCCCCACTATCTCTGATGCCGCCCCTTTCACAGGCGTAGATGAAGGTGATGTTCATTCCCCCCATTCCCTTCCCTTCCCATCCTTTGATTAGTAAATAAATCTTTTCTTTGTGATAACTAATTTAAAATTGATATCTCTCTTTCAATTCACAATTAATAATACTTTCTTTTTACATTATCAACATTTCCCATAATTAAAACAATGTTGTACATTTTTTAAATAGCTTAAAATTATGAGTATACATATTTTCATCATCATTAATAAATTAAAGACAATAAATGTAAATATTGGATTAAAATATTGCAATTAGACGTCAACTCTTGATATTTTGATATTATGTGCATAACTCAATGCATTTTGTTTAATAAAATTCATTTTAAACTCAGCCTTTTTCATTGTAATTTATTGAAATGGATTGTGTTTATATTAGAGTTCATTGACGCTTAGTATAAATATTGATACATAGTGCATTTTATAGCCTGTATATTTACCTATTGGTAATAATTCTATAAACTTTTCAGTCGGATTTTACAAGGTAATAATAATGTAATGTGTTATAAATTACAGTTTGCTGTCATTAATTGGCTGATTTTATTTGCTGTGGCAATTGTGCATTTTCTGATATTTCCACACTAAAATCCAATTGGTTGGCTTCACATCCAATTGCATAGGCAATAGGAAAACAAGCTGCCACCCTGACCATATCCAGTCTCGGGGTAACGGCTTATTTTCCTATTGCCTATGCAATTGGATGTGAAGCCAACCAATTGGATACTAGTGCAGAAATATCAGAAAATGCACAATTGCCACAGCAAAGAAAATCAGCCAATTAATGACAGCAAACTGTAATTTATAACACATTACATTATTATTACCTTGTAAAATCCAACTGAAAAGTTTATAGAATGATTACCAATAGGTAAATATACAGGCTGTAAAATGCACTATGTATCAATATTTGTACTAAGTGTTAATGACTCTCTAATATAAACACAATCCATTTTGATAAATTACAATGAAAAAAGGCCAACTTTACAATGAATTTTATTAAACAAAATACATTGAGTTATGCACATAATATCAAAATATCAAGAGTTGACGTCTAATTGCAATATTTTAATCCAATATTTACATTTATTGTCTTTAATTTATTAATGATGATGAAATTATGTATGCGCTGAACAATTAACTATAAAAACCAGGTTTTGATGGAATTCAAACAATATGTCAACAATCTATAACTTAATCAACAAATTAGAAGAACACCTTCAAAAGGTTGTTGAGATAGAAAGAAATATCAGGGAAATAGTGACAGGGAAGCTGGGTAACAAGGGCCATCCACTGATACAGTCAAAAGAAGATGCTCTGGATAAGTTAGGAAATATTATAGATGAAAAGAAAAAGAAAAATTACTTAATCTACAGGGAACTATTTTATCAAGTCTAAAGTTCAACAACGCAGGATACAATTTGTGGGAGTTCTGGCAGGGGGCCCAAGAAAACAATAAGAAGATCAAACTAATTAAAGGAACAGAAATTCAAAAGGAAATCAACACCAATGAAGAGGAAACCAACCTAATGGAAACAGATAAAAATGAAACACAAGCAAGAAGCAGAAGCGCTTCAATAAACACAGAAGCTTTTTCAAATGAGTATCAAGAGGAAGCACAAGTTGCAAGAAAAATAAGAAAAATTAAGCCTAAGAAAATTAATGAAGAGCATCCAACACTCATGAAGTTTGACAATATGGCACCTGTGACTGAGGGGGCCACAGGGGAAACAATTAGTAAGTCTTTTTATGTTTAACTTATATTTATTTTAGTCATCACCAGGGATGGGGATGAGGTTGCGGAAGTGGCAACTTTTATGCCAAGTTGGTTTTATGGGGGTTACCAGTCACTGGTGGCCCCTATAAAACAAATAAATAAAAATCAAATAAATAAAATAGTTCAACAGAATATGACCATGTTTTTTAATAGTGAAGCTCAAGATAGAGAATATCAACCACCTGTGGGGTGCTTGCCATGGATAAGGAAAGCATATGAAATAGGATCAAATATCAAAATCAAAGAAATGAATAAAATTCACGGGGATATCAAACTGAACTTTGATGAATACATATATGAAAGCATTCAAAGGTTCCTTTTCACAAATATCAACAAATACAAAAAAATTAATAAAAACTGATTTTAAAATAGGAAATGAATATCTGAAATCTGCAATTTTCAATGAAATTTTTAAAGCTTTATCAAATAAAGTTGGGGATGCAGTCCTTGTGAATAATTTTAAGCCTTTATTGATATTGTTTGCTGAGGCCTGGGGGGCTGATACAAGTCAGGTGCCCCTGGAACTCTCTTCAAATCTAACCAAACGTCCTCTATTAATAGGTTAGTACAAACTATCAAAAAATTGTGCATGTTCTCAGAAAAGTATACCTTGCAACAAATCCACGTTGCAGTGTACATGGGAATCCTGCTCCACTGCATATTGAAAGCCAACATGAAAAAATTAAAAGATGTACCTATACAGATCTACATATGCCGCGTAGCCCTCAACAGACAGAAGACACCACGGGGATACAGGACAGTCAAGCACATCCTATATGACTCATTTGCAATAGCAACACTATACAGGTACTATGTGCCCCCCCAAAAAAATCTCCTAGTCAATTCTCTCACCTGATTGCCTTTTATAAGATGTTTGGCCACCACTGGGGTGCTGAGCGCCACCCCTCTAGCAATCAGCGTCAGAGTCATCCACCACATACAGAAGAGTATGTGGTCCCAATTGGACGCATTAGCAGAAAATTTGATTTTGGGGTATAATTCCCCGGAATAATCACATTCCCCTTGCAATTCGCATTCCCCTAATAAATCATTTTCCCTTGCAACTTAAAATTTTTATTTTTTTATTTTATTATTAAAATTTTAATAATACATATTACATTATTAAGTTTTTTAATATCAAATATTTTGATATTGAATAAATCACAATTTAATAAAATTGTTATATTTCATTTATTTAAACTTTAATATTTAACTTTTAAGATTTATAATTAATATTTTACTTTTAATATTTTAATTTTTACTTTAAATTTTAGTATGTAAATTATAATATTATTATATCTAAGTACATTAAAAGACATTAGTTATAGTTGTCAATACATCAAATAGAAAAAGAATTAAAAATGTTTTATTTACTACTCATTGAGTACAAGTCCATTTATCACAAAGATAAACATGGAGAATTGAATTTATCCGGATCATGCAGCCCGCTCCACTATTGTTCTAAACAAATAATTGTTTAGAACTCAAATTACCTTTCCCTTGTGATATGTTTTGATAAACATTTTTTATATACTTGAACTGCGTCCTAAGTACAAATTAGTAAGGAATACATAAAAATCATTGGTTGTTGTGTTGTGTGGCTATAGTGGCACTGAAATAACAAGGATCATATGATGACACACAAGGTCCAATTTGTGGCTTAAAAAAGCCAAAGTACCATCAACAATTAACAATTATTTAAATAAAATAATTCTAGTTCTATCTTTTTTAATTTATTCATTTGTTAGCGCAACAGTCAATATAATATTCAATACATTATAATAAAAAAATATTCTTCATACCTAGTATAGTTAATTTTACTTACCTTTTCTATGTATTCTTATATGTCTATAATACAATCAAACATCACGTTATTATATATAAATAATAATTATTGAGTCCTAATAAAAACAAAATAAATAAAAATAAAAACAAATAAAACCTGGAGAGCCCATTTATCTGATTGGCTCAGAGGCCAGGGCTTTTGGAAGGAAGGATTCTGAGTGCTCATAGAAAGCTGCCACCACATTGGGTGGCATCACAAATTAGCTGACCTCAAGAATATTGAATAGGTTCTCAGTGTCCTGAGGAAGGCCTTGTTTCACCTTATTCTTGATCCAACCAAACACCTCTTTGATTGGATTCAGGAATGGGGAATATGGCGGGAGGAAAAGAAGCCTCATTGGACAATCAGCAAGGCGGTGGCTGGAGGAGTGGCTATTCTTGTCAATGGGGGGAAACTCAGACACAACCAGATCCACTTTGTGGAGCCCAACATTATCAAGCACAACAACGTTGGTTATGCCGCTATAATTTATCCAAAGGTAATCCTTGACAGCTCAAAGAAAATCAAGAAAGGTTCTGCTGTTATGGGAGCCTTTAATTATCTGGTATTGATCTAACCCCCAAGGACCAAGAAGCGCAACCATTGAATAGGTCTGGGAACAGACAGCTGCACAATGGACTACGCCATCCTTGGACCCCTTCTTGACCCACCCATGCCTGGACCTGAGTGAGGAGGAAGACAACAATTTGTTGATATAGAAGAACTGGACATTCCCAGTCTCCTTTAGTGCCAGATATGTCTTGGCATAAATGCGTCAATCCTTGATGGTCTTTTCACTGTTCCTATTGTATGGAGAAACTCCAAGCACCTTCCACAAGAAGCCCAAATCAACCATAGTTTTGTAGACAAGGGTTTTGGAAACAGAAAGTCCAAACTCTGTGGTGAGCATTGATTGGACAGCAAGTGAGTCCAGGTGGCTATCCTTGGCAACCCACTGATTGATTGCATCAATATAAGTGGGCTGAAGGAGTTTGGAATGTCTTTTTGCCTTGGTGGATTTGTCAATTTGCCTAGTGTTGACATATTTGGTGTTGATGTTGCCAATGTATCTGGTTGTGACACAAAAAGAGATGCAATATCTCAAACTGCCATTCCCCCTTCAAGCAGTTGAGGAGAGCTTCACGCTCACTATCCGTCAACCGACGCCGGCCCTTGGCAGGTACCACGGCATCCTGGCTACCAGGCTCAACACAGGGGATGGGGACCTTTGTGTAGAAGGTGGGATCCCGCTTGCTTGCAGTGGCGCCGTCAATAGTGGCATATGACACAGGCACAGGTGGCTCATCAGTTGTGGCCCTTGGCTCGTAGGTGGTGTCAACGACGCGGGGCAGGAAGTAGCAACTCTTGGGTCAAGAGTGCAGGCCAGGTGACAACCGGGTAAACAGTGGAAGTGTAAGTAACCTCAGTGTTCCTGGTGACCCTGGTGTAGGGGAATTTGATAGCAGGCCTTGAGAGTGGCTTCTGTCTTGGATTCAGGCTGGTTGATTGGGCTTGGGATGTGGTTGGCTGGCGCTGACACCTTGGGAGGCCTGTGTATCAGCATGACTCCCCTTGAGTTGGGTTCTGAGTCTGTTCTTGGACCCTCTGGGACGCCCTCATGGACAGGCTGCCCTGCAGGCTGGTGCAGGAGCGGGTTGGGAATGTAATTGACGGTCCATAAAAATAAAAATAAATATATTTTAGATTAAATATTTATTTATTTGGATTTATTGGTTGAGTTGTGAGTAGTTATTTTCTCTTGAGTTAGCCTTGAATAGTAACAGAATTTCTATATATGTGATTTGAAGTGAATAATATTGTATACTTTCTGAGTTTGGATGATTTTAAAGTTTAATAACTTTTTATGTCTAATTATGGTTATTGATATTGAATTTTTAGTTTGATTTTAGTTGTGGTGGAGCTTCTTGATTTGGCTTGGTGTTTCCTAGTGTGCTTAGTGTACATTAAATTTGGATTCCAGTTCCCGCAATTAATATCTGAGTTTACTAGTGGCATTCAAGAGTGATTTGAAATTTGGTTCTTGGATTTGACAATCCTGCAATTCCAAAAAACATAGTAAACTTAATGAAAATGGTTGATGGTTTTGAACGCTTCAAATCTGATTCCAGTTAATTCATTTTGTCCATTGGAAATATGCAGTTCAACTTGAACTTTGCAAAGTGTCTATGAGTTCCTGCATTTTTAAAAATCTAAATAAAAATAAAAATTCAATTTAATTAAAAAAGGCTATCCTGCAAAAGTGATCCAAAATTTGGACCAAGGATTTGACAATCCTGCATTTTTACGTTCAGGTTCTGAATTTACAGTATGTATTTATTTAGATTTTTGGTATAGTTGTGGGTAGTTGTTTATTTATTTAGCCTTGAATAGTAGCAAAATTTCTATATTTGTGATTTAAAGTGTATAATATTGTGTCATTTCTGAGGTTGTATAATTTTAAAGTTTGATCAATTTTTATGTCTAAACATAGCTATTGAGATTGAATTTTTCATTTGATTTTAGTTGTGGTAGAGCTTCTTGATTTGGGTTGGTGTTTTCTATTGTGCTTACTGTTGTCAAGTTTATACTTCTTGGAAGTATAATAAACAAAATAAAGAGGAAGATTAAGAAGAGAATGATACTTTGTTGAATATGAATATAGGCTAATATATAGTATCATGACAAGCCACATGTTGTCCATGTACACCATGGAGGTCATGGAGCTTATCTGAGTAATGTTCCTCTTGGGTCACGAGGCTTAATCAAGTTGTGTTCCATTTAGGACCTGGATTGAGGGATCCCTGTCATAGATGGTTAACTGATAGTGGTGCCACCAGTTTATTGGCTGGGCGGTGAACCACTTGGTGAGCCGCTCGGTGATTCACTTGGGGTGTTAATTCCCCAAGAGGGAGTAATCAAAGATGTTGCAACACTGTACATTAAATTTGGATTCCAGTTCCCGCAATTAATATCTGAGTTTACCAGTGGTATTTAAAAGTGATTTGAAATTTGGTTCATGGATTTGACAATCCCGCAATTTCAAAAAACATAGTAATCTTAATGAAAATGGTTGATGGATTTAAACGCTTCAAATCTGATTCCAGTTAATTCATTTTGTCCATTGGAAATATGCAGCTTGACTTGAACTTTGCAAAGTGTCTATGAGTTCCTGCATTTTCAAACATTCAAATAAATACTCAAAAGAACCAATTTCATTAAAAAAAGGCCATCCTGCAAAAGTGATTCAAAATTTGGACCAAGGATTTGACAATCCCGCATTTTTACGTTCAGGTTCTGAATTTACAGTATCATGTTCAAAATAAAACAGGCAACAGATCCCTGAACACATTGGAATTAGTCTGTCCCCATTTACATAAAAGAGAAAATTAAAGAACTCAAAATCTAATCCAGCAAGTATTTGTAAATATCAATAAAAGTCAAAGAAAAAATTGACATAGTCTTTTTGTCATAATTCACAACAAAGAAGAACAACATAACCACATCTTGGTGTAACTGTGAAAGTAATAGTGAAATCAAGTAAACATTGAAGATGTTTCTAATTAGTTCTTTCATTTGAAATATAATAAAAACATTCACAGCCCCTAAATAATAATTTTTTAAACAATATAAAGGATTTAACTAGCATTTATTATCTTTTTTTAGTCAAGATGATCAATACAGGCAAAGGTGCAGGAAGTTTACACAAAGTCAGATCCCAGATAGGAATGGCTAAGATTGAAAAAAAGGTTGAAGCTTTTTCAAGAGGGCAAGATTTTATCTGATGAAAATTTCCAGGTTTTAACATATAATTGTACCAACCCCATGATGAACTAACACAGGCAGAAGTAATAATATAAAAAAGGTCAAATGATGGTAGTAGGAAAGGTACTAGAAGAGTTTAAAAAAATTCAGACTCAATTTAATGTTCTTTCTGAAAAATTATTTCATCTAAAGAATGGCATCCAAACCCACCTGATCCCTGGATTTGACCCAGGACACACCCAGGTGGAATATGAAGAATAGTTCTACCACAATACCCAAAAAAAACTTCACACTATAACGAGAGGCACATAATTTTTAAGATCACTGTAACTAAATAAGAAAGGGACTTTAGCAAGACCAACTGTAACACTTTTAGATAAAATATCAAACACTTAAATAAATTTTAAACCTTGCAATAAAAAAGATTGTTTATGCCAAAAGATGGTTCAATAATACCCTTCTTTCTTCAAGAGAAACTGCTGGTATTTCCCCCTGATCAAGGAATAAAAAATTAAATTGTCCTCAAAGTGAGTATTATTGTTGTAAGTTTGCTCCTTGGGTGCAATAATTTTAAAAGATAGTTAGCCTAAATTCTTTATTCTCCCAACTACGCTTGCTTGTTATAATTAACCTTTTATGGAGGCAGAATAAATAGGATATATGGACAAAACAATTTTATTAATTCATATTCAAGAAGTTTACATATGATGAACTTGGGCCTTAACACTAATCAGCTGATAGAAGGCACTCATAAGGAGTTAATCTAATAGGAAAAGGGAAGGCTGTGGTATAGGAATTGATAAGGTGGCAACAGAAAAATTGGTTTCATGCAGCTATTTAATTTAAAAAAGTGGCTTTCTATTGCTACAGGCCAAATTAAGATTAAAAAACAATAGGCCAGGTGGTGTATGCAGCAAATGTGGTAAAATTAACTCCCTGGTAGTTGAATATTAGGTAAAGTGAGAATTTGGTTTTCTGTCTTATTGACTCCTGAAGTTGAAACTTTTTTAATTAATGGTACTTGATGTAATGTAACTTTTAATATTAAAATTAACCTATATAACTATGTTATACTAAAGTGACCCCAGAGAGCTTAAAAGAGAAATATAAACATACCTTATATAATAAGAAAAAGGAAAAATAAACAATTATTTATCATTTTACTATGTAAAAATTACTCTTTAATATAAAAATGCTTTTTATTACCATAGAAATTAAACTTCCAATAGAAAATAAAGAAAATTGAAATACTATAAGCAATACAAATTTTTTAATATTTATTTTTACACTTCATATAGGAACAATTGTGAACACATTATAATTTAATATAAATTAGCAAAAAGTAAGATTTTTATTTACTTTTAACTATAGTTATTCATTTTAAACTTACCATCTATGCCTAAAAGTACCACAATATCTAAAAATATTTAAAAATTTAAAAATTATAACTAAAATTAAAAAATTAAAAAATATAGAAGCAAAGTATCAGGGTCCAGAATGCCCTAGACAATCACCTAGCCTGCCTGGATATAGCACAACCAACCATGTGAAAACCATTGCCAACTGCCTTCCTAGAAAGAAAACCCCCTTTCTGACTGCAAATGGCCAGGGGTTTGCAAGGATTACATGCCGCAGAACCTTGGGATTGAATTCAAACACAAAATTGGGTTCATTTTTTATTAGGAATGATAAATTGGGAAACATATGTTTGATTGCGCAATTGGTAACTCAATTGCATGCAGATTCTAATAATAGCTGGGGCACCTTGGTATGCTGCAGCCAAACCAATGTTCATGATATACTAGCCAATGTCCTTTTTCTTAGGTCCCAGTGTGTAATTTCCAAGAATTTTGCAAGTACCACTAAAGATGATGCCACCAGGCCTCTGATGGCAAAAAAGACTGAGTCATTAACAGTAAGTATAAATAGTGAGGAAGGGAAGCCTTCCTACTTGTTGACATCATAAAATAAACAACTTTATGTCCAAGACCCATTATTTTCTTGCAGGAATTATCTATTTTTGCACCAATATAATCATCCTGTTTGCATCTTTACATGAATCTACTACACAATACAACTGTGCCTATACATTCTCTCCTGGTTCTGCTCATGTCCATTTGGTTAAGCCATCTTACGCCATTGACTTGGAGTTCTTCCACCCTCACCACCTGGATCTTTCTCCTGGCCAATCTAGAGGCCCAATTCCGACTATCATGAAGGATATCCATTCCACTCCCCCCTTGCCCAATGTGCCTCCTGCCCAAGTCTTCAGTAAGTTGGGGTTTGTCTACATTACAGTATTAGGATGGCCAATCAAGTTGTGTCTCATACTGAAAGTTGGCGCCCCCTGCTACTGCTGTGAACTATATTGTCAGGATCACACCAATTGTGTACATGGCCTTTCAGGCCCAGCCTGCCTCCCTTGTGGAGTAAAGATGGACTCTGATATGGGCTGTGACACAAAGCAAGCAAGTTTATTCTTCAGGATTTTTAACCTTCTTCATTTTAGCACCTTCAATAAGAGCAATTTCAATGAGCTCAAGCTTCTTCTTAAGCTCAGTGGCCTTGTACTTGTGCTTTTTTGCGTCTTTTATGGCCTTGGTGGAGAGGGAGTACTTTGTGGAGGGCTTGGTGAGGGGAAAACAAAATTCAAAATCTCAGAGCTTAGAGTTAATTTTCTCCTGATTATTCTAAAGAAGAATAACAACTTAATAAACTTGGGATAAAGCCCAAAGTTAGACTTGATGTGTCTATGATAGGCCTCAAGAGCAGAAGTGGTCTTCAGATTCCCATTTATGGTAGCCAGGTACACATTCCACAAAGCCTTTGCTTTGGCCTTGATGATCCTTTAAGTGATGACCTTGCCAATCCATCAGGGCTCAACTTACTCCAGGAAAGGCATAATCTCTGTGTGCTTAACTATTTATTTATCCTTGGAGAGAATCTCAAACCCCTGCACAGTATGCTCTGGCTTTAAAAAAGCCAAGGTACTAAATTGTTCCAGCACAAATTTGCAGGTGTTCAAGATATCCCTGCGGCTTAGCCTACTTAGATCAGCATTAGTTTGCATATTTCAAGCAACTGCCTGGTAGAAATGGAAGTGGTACCCCTTCATTTCACCATCAACCATCTGCTTGTATACATTAAACTAAGCAGTCTATAATTTTTTATTCATACCTATGGGCTAAGAGCTCTAATCCTTACCTTTTCCTTGGCATCCAGAGTAACTTGGTCCTTATCAGCATCAGGGAGTTGGCTCAGGTGTGGGGAGGGGTCTTCTTGGCATCATCAATATTGGAGGGCAAAAGGGAAAGCTCTTGGTGGAGGATAGTAAAAGCACAGGTGTAAATGGACTCAGTGAATCCAGGTAAGCAAAAGAACACAAGTAAAATCACCCAGGTGTCTATATGGGCATGGATCATCCAGAGCTGGTAAAACATCTGGAGGAAGGTGAAAAAGGTATAATCAACTAGCCAGGTTGACATCCTTTTTAACTGGATCAAGCTCTGCTGAGTTGAGTAGCAGATGATCCTGCCAGTAACAATAGGAATTTTGTTGTACAAGAAGAAATACTCTCCAATTTGGAGCTACTTGAGATCATGGGTGAGTGTAAGCTCCAAGAGGACGTCCAAAGCCTTGGAGAGAGAGGATTGGCATTGATTCTCTTATTGCTGATGAATTTAAACAGTTGCTCCTGGGTTGGCGCCAACTTGCAATTTTTAGCCTTGAGATGCTACAGGGCCTTGATGGCCAGATTAGAGGTACATAGATATGAGAAGGTAGGAATTTTCTGCACTAGATACCATTTAAGCATACTAGTGATTATATGATTTGGTTGCTCACTGAGGTGCTCCTCCTTCTTAACCCTGACCTTTTCCAAGACTTCAGTTTTAAGGCAGGGATCACAAGACTTTGCCTTACAAACAAAGTGCTTGCTTTTGATTGTGCTCATTTGATTGTTACAATTAAAATTTTAACTATCATCCACTTAACCAGGGCCACCCTTCAAAGACATGATGAGGAAATAACATGGGGAAGTTCTTGGATACTTTAAGTTCCCCATCTACATTGCAAATATTGTGGATGATTGGTGGGTCTCAAGTCACATGGTTAGTGGCTTTGAACTACTGGAGTAATATTTGGACTCCTCCTGATAATTAGAAGAGGAGGAGGGAGAAGAGCCATCAGGGGGAAGAGAGGTGGGGTTCCTGAGGCATTTTTATATATTTTATTCTCCTTAAAATAATAAGTAGGCTCTTTGAATGACTTTCTCTTCTTAGCACAACATTCTTTTGTGGGATCTGTGCCAGCCTTAGACTGATAATAGGAATGATTGGTAAGATTATTGTCACATTTTAAGGAAAGAGTGATAGAGGGATGGAAATGGGGGAGGGGGGAGTCTTGGCCTTAAGGGCCTTCTTAACACACTTGGGAGTGGTGGTGGTGCCTTTGAGACTGTGAAGGAAGAGTTCTGGGTCTTATTGAATGTCTTGTTTGATATTGGCTAAAACAAAGGTTAGTTTTGTAAATAAAAATAATGGGGTAAATATAAAGAACATAATAAAGTAAAGAAAATAAAGATAGGAACAATAAGTATAGATGTGTTAAAGCTAAGATTCCATCCTCATCTGCTAATATATCTCACAATACACAGGGGGCGCTTGAGGAGCCGCCCCTTAACGTATATAACGTTATGGATTAATCTGATGGCAATATCAAATTAAAAGCACTATCTCCTAATTAGGAGCACTGTCATTTTGGCCTGCTGACCCCGCACAAGTTATTCCTTGGCTCCAAACCTTACATGTAACATATCACTGTGCCACCCCCTTGTGGCTTTCCCATATAGTATATTAATCATAATATCAATTGATAAACTTTTTTTATTCTACTCATTTTTGTCCTTTCTATTGGACTGTTTTCTTCCCCAATCAAATAATGAACTATCATGGATTCTGTTGCAACAAGCTGAATGGTAAGTGAAGTCTTTTCTGATCTGTTTATCATCTCCAAACTTGACTTTGCATTCAAATCAAGTCCCTTTCATATAATTATCTAATTAAAAGTAGTCTGGAGGATCTAACTTGGCATACATATGATGATTAGGGTTCCATGTTTTATCTCTGGGTTGAGAACAATGCTTTGAGCAGGTCTTAATTATACCACTGTCATATTAACTGTATGTTCCAAAGCTGGAAGTCACCAAATTGAAAGGAGAATATTTGTGATCAAGGATAAAATCCCTGATAATCTGGAACAGGTTTTTGAGAGGATAACCTGGACAGGCCTCAAAAAAAGTTATACCAAGTGAAATTTGGAGCAGAAGGAGATCTTGGCACTAGATCATCAGATCTCAGGGAAAGAGATTTGGCTGGATAACCAGAAGGTGACCACCATTGCAAAGATGAAGCTGCCACCAACCATCAAGGGGGCCAGGTTTTTTATGGAATAGTTTATGTTCTTCCAGAGCTTTATCCAAGACTTGAAGAGCTTGGCAAAGCCATTGTGGCTGCTGTGTAAAAAGCGCACAACTTTCATCTGGGGAGACGCCCAGCAGGAGATATTTGAGACACTGAAGAAGAGGTTAATGTCACAGTAGGTTCCATCATGCCATGAATTATCCAGCTAAGTAGGAAGGCTTGATAAGCCAACAAACCATTAAAAAATTGACCCAATTAACGGATTTAAATCAAACAGTTGATTAAGAATGGGTTACAGCTGCTCCAGTCTGTCAGCTGAAACCAAGTCCTCCTTGCAAACTGACGTTGATAAATTGACGTAATTTGGGGGTTATCAGATACAAGCTTATTAATCACATGGTTGTCAGAAATTGGTCACACAAGGATTCTTTGCAACCTGGAATAGATACTCACTTGACAATGTGGAAGGAATAGGAGCCCAGGATCCAGGTGGTATTGCTTAGTCAATTTTTGATATATGTTGAATAATTTTCACTGTTTCAACTCTAAGAGTTGAGTCTTCCCAAAGGTCCTCAATAAAAATCATATATCCCTTGGTCTAATTTACATTTTTTAAAAAATGCATCCTGTAGTCAGATTGTTGCAGTAAATTCCCTACAATCTTATTCTAAGCCGGGTCATTACTGGAAGATGGGACCCTGCAGTTAGAACTTTGTTGTTGGTACCTCCTAATGTCAATTCAATGCCGGCCAATCTTGGAGTGGTTCCCCCTGTCTTTTAAAATGAAAATTGTGTTGCATCCCAATGTCCTGAATTTTATTCTAAAAATTCTCTGATGCTTTCACAGGCTATTTATCTTGGGCTCTTTTGGTTAGGATTAATTATTTTACTTAATCCTAGTATCTCATTTGGAAATTTTACAAACTGGTATTTGAAGCTGAGTTGGTGGTTAATCATTAACTCTATGTGGATTTGGGTGGTCATTTCCCACCACTTAGAGACAGCTTCATACTATCTTGCAATTTCTGTCACAGTTAATGAAGGCAACAATGCTGCAATTGCCTGGATGAGACTTGCCATCAAAAACTGATTTGGGCACCATAAGCATTTGAATAGGGACTTTGCTGAAAGAGTGAGGATGAGCAGGTGTGGCAAATTGTGCACACTTCTAGGATTTCTTGGGACACTGAGGCAAGGTATTCAGCCACAGAAAGGGAAAGATTGGCAGTGGTGTGGGCGGTTGACAAGTTTAAATCATACATGATGGGGTCATCACTTATAATAATCACTGACCACACTCTGCTGAAATCCTTGAGGACAAAGACTAACCTTGTGGGACAGTTTCTGAGTTACACCAAGAAACTAGCCTCATATAATTACAATGTGGTCTATTGTCTGGGCAAGGACAATGTAGCAGCCAGTTTACTATCAAGGGCCATGATAGGGATTCCCACTGGTTATTCCCATGATTCCAAGGGGCGGGCAAAAGCCATGCAATAAAGTAAGGTATACATTGTGCCATCCTATTAAGAACAGATTGTAAGGGATTTGCATGTAAGGTTTGGAGGACAATTTTGTTTCCATAAACTGGTGGGGGCAGTCAAGAGTAGGTACTACTGGCTGCAGTTGTACAAGACAGTTGAGATGGTCCCAAAGAGTGTTTACCATGTGCAAAGTATTTTATGGGGGTTGGGAAATACCCTTGCACCTGATGGAGTTGTCTTACCTGTTGTAACCGTACCACAGCCACTTTCAGTATTTAGCCAAATAAATATTCTGAGATATATAAGGTTGTTCTGTTATGTTGTTTATTTCTTATAGAAAAGTTTTTCTGGAATTCTTTGGGAAAGATCCCCATTTGGAAACTAGTATCTATATTTGGAAAAAATATATAATACAATTTTGGTAGTTAGGTTGTACTAACTGAAAAAACTAAGGCAAGATTGGCCAAATAAATTGTGGAGACTAGGTGTCTCAAACCCAAAATAATTAGCCCCAAAGGTTAGTTGGGAACACCCTTGAACATGATTAATAATGATTTAATTATGGGGCCAAATGGACTTGACTAATTGTTGAGCAATCCTGGTTATTAAGATGACAGTTTGAGTTAGGGATTATACGCTGTATAATAGCTTACTCAATCCAGGATCAACCCGGGGAGTACCCAGTGTGTAATTGCCACAATTAATATGTCAATAATATAGTGATAATACCGTGTGTAACTAATTAGATTAGCATGCAGTATAAAGACTTGTGGTCTTTGGTATGAATTAATTAACCGCAAAGGTTAGTTAATATAACTGATAAAGATCAATTGATGGAAAGGTACATCTTAATATAGATAATTATGTCTTGGTATTCAGGATTGATCAGTTGGTTCCCTGTTGGAACAAGGACAGCTTGGATCTGGAATACACAGATTCCACAGGGTTTTGGTGGCAAGAGCTTGGGATGCTTCAAGCCAAAACAAGACATCCCACCAAAGGGAATCAGGTAATTCCGGAATGAATTAGGCACATTCTCATAGGTTGAGAAGGGTGAAGATATTTTAGGTAAAGATCTGGATTGGATGACGCCGTTATTTCATAGACCATGTGATAGGAATCCAAGGGTTGATTCCTGAACCAGAGGGGTTTTCAGCCAAATATATCCCAAATGGTATATAAGCAAAAACAGCAACATTATAATAAAATATATTTTTTCAAATTCAACCCTTTCTCCTCATTCTTTTTCAATTCCCATATCTTCTTAATTACTACTTGAAAGAGCAAAGTTTAAAGTCCTTAGAGTTGAAACTGCTGCTGCCTGAAAGAAGATCCCTGAAGGAGGCTGGGGAGGGTCTTGAGGTTGGAAAGACCTTGCTTGAGGAATCATTAGTAGAGGTGAAAGCAGCTTTTGAGTAGTTATATTCAGGTTATTTGCTAAAGAGGGAACCCCTGTGCAAGGGAATCAGATCTACACCTGGGATTTGTGGAACTTGCTAGTAGGGTTTGATGAGATCTTTCAGCAGGTGAAGAACGCCACCAACCAGGAGATTGAGGCCCTCAAACTGAGAGAAGAGAAACGTGTGTAAATGATGGCCTGATGGTGTGTTGACAATAAGGTGCTATAACAGAAAATTTCCTCCTTGGAGGTAAAACTTGCCAAAGCTTTATCCCAGGAAGGTTCTAGAAAAACGTTTCAGCCTGGAAACAAGAATGTTATGCTCAACTGGATCAACCTGGATCCCTAAAACCTGTTTGAAAAGGCTGCCCTAGACACCAGCCATGCTAATCTACTGATTGGAAGGAAAGAGTACTTCCTTGTGGTGATGGACTTGTTCACCAAGTGGATTGAGGTGAAAGATGTTCAACGCAAGAACATACATCAAATAACAACTTAATTGAGGAATGCTTGGTCATGAGGCATGGATTTCCAGAGCAAATCATCTAATATCAAGGACCACATACACCAGTCAAGAAGCCCAGGAGATGTGTGCTAAATGGAATGTTCCCCACTGCTTTGCTTAACCTACCATCCAGAGTCTATCAGTATGATGGAGAGAACTACCAGGACCTTGAAAAGGGCCATAGAAAGGATTGTAGGTGGAGTATTAACTCACTGGAAGACATATATGGCATATGCAGTCATGGCCTACCAGTTGATGCCTCACTCAAGTACAGGATTTAGTCCCTTCAAAATGCTGTACAGGAGGGAAGCATTGCTAAGCAATGGGGTGGGTCACATCCATTTCCAGATATAGGGCATACATTCTGAGGCAGTGGTAGCTGCCATGGGTCCTGGAGCCTGATATATATGGAGGCAGGGTTTTGAGGAGTGTACTTGCCTGAAGAATATTGAAGATATTGTTCAGGCTTCTGGTTAAGACTTCCAACCTTTTGAGATAGATTTGTCTGAGAGGGGAAGACACTGACCTCTGGCTGATCTAGGCAGATTCCATTGTAGAGGCTGAGTAACACAAGCAGGACCTGATCATTGATGTAAGCTTTGTAGGGCTTGGCCAAGTGATCCTTACTCTGTCCTTTCCTGGGGAAGCTTCTTGTATGGAGAATGTTGAACAGACCTACTGCTGTTACTGTTGTTGCAACTGGACTGATTATAGTTCAGTATTTGGAATTGGGGAAGAAAACAGTCCAAAAAAAGGGGCAGATAATAAGGATTATATAAGGGATTTATTGGTAAGTGGCAGTTAATATACTGAAAAAGAAAAAACTAATCCACAAGGGGTAGCATTGTGGCAGGATCCAAGTATGGTCTGAGTGGCAAATATATAATTGAGGGATTGTTGCCTGGAATTGGTTGCACTCCTAATTAGCATATATTGCCTGTATTGCAACACTGATGGCAGAATGTTCCATGTTATTAGATATGTCATAGGTGGCTCTGTGAGTGCCCCCTGTGCGTTGTGAGATATGTTGGTGGGCAAGGTGCCAATCTTGGTTGCAACAGTTGTAGTTTTTGTGATAATTATGGCTCATGCCAGGTTGTGGGGTATTATTGATCCTAATTAACACACCATCCATGATGATCTAGAGTGCCATCAAAGGGGATGTTGCTATTAGCTGGAGCTATTCTGAACACCAGGTTGAGTTGGCCTGGAACCAATTCAAGGTCAGGTTTTACATGGCAAAAAATCCTTATAGTAGTTGTTATAGAATTTAGATGATTCATTCTTTATATTTAAAATGGGCTGATGTTTGGATATAATATATATATACAATAAAAAGGCTCCCTAGAAATATGAGACTTATTTATTGAGGGCTAGGTGATAAGCATTCGCTTTATTTAGGATGGTAAACTTAAACAGGATAAAGGTATTGGTGGATAGTGAGTTAAGCTTAGTTCGTTTAGTTTGGAATGTGATGGTTTGACTTCCTGGGCATCCTTGTTCATGAGGCTAAGAGCGTTTATTTTTTTGGCGTTTCTTGGGTTGGGTTTTCTGGTTTGTAGAAGTTGATTGCTTAGGTCGTTGTTTCTGGTCTGCAGAGGTTGATTGCTTAGGTCGTTGTTTCTTCTCCTTCGTGGCTAACGTGATTTCAGTATCCTGGATCTGAGTTGCAGGGCGTCTGTTCCGATTGGCGCGTTTGATTGTGTGCTGCAGATTTAGCGCATAGTTGAAGGTGTAGGAGTTGGTTGACAACTTGAGGCACCATTCCAGCTCACTGCTGTAGTCGTAAGAAGTGTAAAAGGGTGAGTACACGTTTTCCTTCTTCTCCACAAGAGTGTAGAGGCACAGGAGGTTTGGGATGTGGGCAAATATTCTGTTGTTGGCGAAATGAAAGGCACTATCTTCCTTTTTACATGAGGTTGTGAGTTCGTCGGCTGTGCAACTAGCCAACTCTTTTTGTCCATTCCACAGCGAAAAGGTAGATTCATCATATAAAACATCGTTCTGCTGGAATTCGAGAGTAGGGGAGATGTCAAGGGCTATTGATACATGCGCAAGGAGTAGAAGGGATTTCATGCCTTTGCTGGCCTCTCTGGGATGGTTAAATATCATTTTCTCTCTTGACTGGGATCATTATCAATAGGATACCTCGTCCCCTTAAAAAATATTTTGTTTCAGGTTTAAATATAAATAGCTGCAGGTTCATACAAATGCATGAGAAGTTGCTGTGGCCAGTTGCTTCGGCATGAGAGAAAATCGATTGCTGCTGCCGGTCTGGGGCATCTCGGCATAAAATCCCAGTTATTTTCTAGCATCTCAAGGCTGTGGTGCCGTTAATAAATTTCAACTAATTAAATCACTTGTTAAGCTTTACAATTCTACTGCAGATCTCCTTCATCGTTATGTTAATAGATATATGCATCTATTACTGTGAGTCTAGATTTTAGCCTTTGACCTTGCTGGTATATTCATCGCAATTATAAATCTTGCATTTGTGAAACTATAAACCCTTATCAAGCTTGATTTAAAAAACTCTTAAATCTCTCTTTTTATTACCACCTTATCCTTTCTGAACGCGTTACAAGGCCATCATGCGAGAGTCATGTGGTGGATGCTCAACATTGTTATTTTAAATCCCTTTAAAATTTAAAGCCCCCTTCCACCAATCAACTCTCCAGGCGCAAATAGAATACCTCTGATTGCTTAGTCTATTACACGTGGGACCTGTATTAAAACTTTTACTTTGAATTTTAATTCAAGAAACCATTCAATTAAACGCTTGTAGGTTAATTAAGGGCATTATGTCTGGTTTGAACCGCAGTTGGCGGTTAAATAGACGACCTAAAGCTGATGCAAGTAGCCCAGCATCCTCTGATCAAAGCATCACTGAATTAATGCCCCTGCTTCTCTAAACCCCAGCCGTACCCAAAGATTGGGTCCTTTTTAGAAAAAAATCTTTCCGCATTTTATTCTCAGAAGCTCGGAAACACTTAGCCAGTCAATAATTCCAACTCAATTGATCAAAAAGTATGAAATCATTCCCAGCAGAGAGGGCCGAGCATACATACCAAATCTACCAGGCTCGCAAAGTATTGTGATATAGCCAATGATCAGAAGGCATTGAAAAATGCCATTCAGAGTGCAAAGGCTACATGAGTGACATATGGGGTTGATCGATACAGCAGTCTTTAAAGCTGTGGCTCTAAGCAAAATAAACTCACACCTAAACAAATATAAGGATTAGTGTAAAAAATATGACCCATTGTTTTAGGGATTATGCCATTTTCTAATACACATGTTACCCAATTCGCAGCTCAACACAGCTGGATTTTGAAAAAATAAATAAATGTCAAATTTTTATTCTAAATAGTAATAACCCAAGGAGAAATTAATATTTTTTCACATTAAACTATCGAAATGAAGCTAAGAATATTATCTTTTTATTAGTGTTAAAATATTAATATGTAGACTATATTGAATATTAAAGCAAAAGCAATTTAAAAGAGCATATGTCAGATTTGTTAATCCATTTTGATAATGAAATAAAGTAGATTGCTTTAAAGCTAAAAAGAACTTAAACTTTTATTAATCAGTATATACTTTCTTTTGACAAAATTAAAGATAAGGTCAAGAGCATTATTTTCACATTGTATTTTATTTAAAAATATCAATTATTTAGGTTTTTGTGGTAGTTTGAAGTTAGCACATTTATCTGATTGCTGTTTAGATTAATTTTAAGGTTCAAGTGAGCTTTGAACCTCAAATTAAGCATGCTCTAAATGGAATTATTTAATATTTTATCATTTTAAAAACATTAAAAAGAGTTACAATTAAGAAAATACACCATTCTGATCCATCTGCATCAGTTACAGAGAGGATACAATGTAATATTGATGCTTAGCCGCTCCACATGCATCACCCATGCATGAGAGCTGGGAACTTCATTTATTCAAGAACAATAAATTTCAAGTTAGAATCTTAATAAATGCTATCAAATCATTTCTTTCATCACTGTGTCATCCAGCTTAGTATATAGAGCTAAGGCACTGCATAAAGTTTACTTCAACCCATCTTCACAAAATTATATTGTTCCTACTGACAGTAATTGTTTTCAAGGCATCTCATCCAATCATCTAATTATCCACAATCCTAAGTCTATGTTATGGAATCTGTTAACTTAACATCTACCATGCAGCCCCTTTCCTCTGCGGGGCATCAGCAAAAAGAGAAATGATTGCTATGCCCAAGCAAGTGTGCTTTTTTGTTGCTGGTGATGATCTTGATGCCTTTATTGATTGCTTCCTAAACAGCCCTGAATTTGGGATATCTGAGTTCTTGCCAGCTGTTGGAAACCAAATATGTAATGAAGTTGTTGCCAACTTGAAGAATCTGACAAAAGCTTCCTCTCAGAAGCATCTTCTGGCCCTGGGGTCCCTGGTTACATCCAGTTATCTATAAAAGAGATCAATAAGATGGGATCCAACATGGCTAAATGCAAGCTGGAATACCCAAGAAGATTAACTAAAGACTGGATGCAGCTTTGAATAAAAATTCAAGAAATTAATAGCTATTCATTAAAAAATAAGCACCCTAAGAATTGACAATTTTTTTGCGATAGGTACTTTGAAAAAAGCTAGCTTTCTAAAAAGATGCCTGAAATATTTTTATAAAGATACTGAAAGGGAAATGCGTGATCACTCAACTGCAATCAAATACCCCCTCTAAAAGCAAAGGAAGAAATTTATGAAAGTCTGAGAGCAAAAGTTTAAACTCAGGTTCCATTTATACTCACTCAAATGGATTCCAAAAAATATAACAGAAAGCAAAAATTAAACTGGTGTCAAAACAGCAGGCTTGACCTGCCAGCAAGGTTCCAAGTAAGCGGGTTTGTGACCTACAATCTGACTATCCAGTCACTTAAAGCCAGACTAGGAAGTCAAATGAAATTTCCAAATCCAGCAACCTGAACAAATGATGACCCCTATGATGGATACCTTGTTTTGGCGCTTGACTCATTACCAGGATCAGGCCACCCCCTTCACCATCCCACCATGTAATCAACACAATCATGTTCCTTTTATCCATGATTCACAATAAATATATAATCATTATCTCTCAATAAATAATGTTATCTAGCTTCTAAACATTTTCCCCTTGTAACTCTGCTAAAACAGCACAGTTATGACACTGTTAGGAATAATATTTATACAGTAGTTTTCAAAGCTATGATGTTTAGCAAAAAAGCTCATCTGTAAGCAAAAAAACTCAGAGAACAAAAGCAACTCATCTGAAAGTAAAATAAACTCAGATGGAAACAAAACAGAAGTGAACTCAAATCTACTTTTGATCAATATAAGTTAATTGGTTTTGACTTTACTTGTATATGAGCTGTTTTTTTACAGATGAGTTTTTTGCTTAGAGCCATATCTTTGATAACTACTGTATAGATTTACATAAATATATTCTACTTTAATTATCTAAAATAAACTGTGGCGCAAAAAACCATCATTGTAAGATACTAACAGGTAAAGATTTTGATAAATTTTAATCTAAAAGTAAACCTTTAGGGGATAAAACTGCTCTAATTTTACATCCTGTTCCTTGCACAAAATTATATCAAATATTTTGTCCTTAAACCCCATTTAAATATTGCTTCCTGTGCCTTGCAAAAAAGGAATAGTCTGTTTCATATTTGAAAACCACCTTCCTTTTATATTTTGTGACCTAAACATTGGAGTGAAGCACAATTCTGACCTGATCCAAAATTTTCAGCAAAAATCCACGCAGACTGATTTGTGATATAATCTAAACCCTTCTTAAAAATGGGTTTTCAACCCTGTGATCACAAAATTGCTGTGATTGTCCCAAATCTACCCTACAACAAGTGATGAAAGAGTAAAAAGATTAAGGAATTTAACGTCCATCAAGCTGTGGATGATCAGCTTAAATAGCGGCACTATGCAGTAGTAAAATTTCTTTCTTCTTGTAATTAAAGAAACATATAATAAGTAGTATATATGTATAGTAGTTACATGCTGAAAATTTTCCAGGCAATGAGTTTGGAATGAGAAGTTATCCACCATAAATTCTCTTCTTTTACCTTAGGGTAATTTTCCTTTGAAAATCCTTGCAAGGATAACATAATTTCTTTAAAAAGGCTGACTTCAAATGATTTTTACAATTTAATGTAGCCAATCAAACAAATATATGCTTACAGACACTTATCTTTGAAGTTATGTTTTTAAAAGGTCAACTTTTTCCTATTAGAGTTGGCATAGCCATGGTTTTTAATGAAAATCATAGATATACACTTTTGCTAAAACAGACATGTTCAAATAGATCATTATTTGATTTTCTACTTTATTTATAATATCTGAGGGTATTATCTACCAAGTTTCTGTGCACTTTGAAAACTTCCATGAAAAAGGAAGCAGCTATCATATGACATGTGTACTTTCAGGTGTGATGGTTTTTAAGAGATTATCTATGATGATACCTATTCATTATAATTCATACTTATAAACTATGTGAATTGATACATGAACTTCTTATGCACCTCTATGGTTCATTATGCAAAATCTATGCATTGTACTATAAAGAATTATCTTTAATCTTAGTGATAGAATGAATATTTACAAATATCATATATTCATCCTACAGGAGAACTGGAACAGTTAAGCCTTCAGTAACATTAACGCCAGTCAGGCAGAGCACAAGGCAACAGCAGCTAAAGAAAATAAAACTAGAATTAAAAACAAGTTACAGGATAAAGAGATATTTTATTTATAAGAATACAGGCACAATTTAAAGCTCACTGATAAGCATTATCTTTTATCAGCTATTGGAGCTGATGTGAGATTGATATAACAGTGATATAAATAGAAGCATTTCCCTCTATTTTTGCCATCATCTTTATTATTGAAGAACACTTTATTTTTGGAACTGCACATTGTGTACTTTGGTTTAAATCTGTATAATATACTTCATGGATAGTTTACTACCAACCAAGCCACTGTTACACCTTGTAAAATTTTGTGCCAAAGAAAATAGCTATCATGTGTAGGGCTGCGGCAGATTAAAAATGCAACAATTACAACATTTGCTGTAATCATCACATCCAAGCTGTCATTTTTTGGTTTTTTGGAATCCCTCGTGTCAGGGGAATCCAAAATAAAAAAATGCAGATGGCTTTCTTTTTCTGAAAAAGCCTAATTATATATACACATTAATAGCATTTTTATTTTTGAATTGGAATTTAATTTGAACTCTTATAATTTATAGCATTAAATTTGAAAGAATATATATATTATTTTTAAAAAAAATCTGACAAAAAACATCATCCTGTGGATATGTACAGCTACAATTCCAGGAAAATTGTAGCCAAGACAGTTTTCTGGAATTTTCTCCAGATCTGAGACAAAAGGCTGCTTTTTATAAAGTGCCATTGTTTCATATCTGTTCAGCCCTAATTGTGTGTAGGGTTCTGGCAAACAAAAGATGTGAAAATATGGTGTTTTCTATAATTGTACTTTTGAAGCATTGCTTTTTTAGAAAATAGATTTCCCTTTTACGGGGAATCCAAGTTTTCTTTATTGGATTCAGGAGGAGAAGATTTTCTTTTTCTGGAATCCAATACCATCCTATTGGCTCCCAATGAAAAATACAGGCTGAAACCTAAGAGGTTCAATAGTTTTCAGAGCCCTGGCACCAAGTGAAATTAAATCAGATTTAAGCAAAATAAAACCCAATGAATCTATATTGATTAACAATAAATTTGGGTCCACTCCTATTTTGTTTAAATCTGAATTGTTTTTGCTTGTTGCCATAGCTTATGAAACTACTTTACAGTAGTTTTAAAAGCTATGGTGACAAGCAAAAACAATTCATATTTAAACAAAATGAACTCAGATCTAAACAAAATTAAAAATAAACAAATTTATATTGATTTACTTAGATTTGGATTCATTTCAATTTCGTTTAAATCTGAGTTCATTTCATTTAAATATGAATTGTTTTTGCTTGTTGCCATAGCTTTTAAAACCACTGTACAACAAAAAATATATATTAATAAAAATTAAATTTTTAAGCAATCTTTTAACTCAAATTTTTAATATTAGTTGATGTTAAAAATTAAAAGGTGATCTATCTCATTCTGCCAATTAATTTAGAGAAAAAGATCTGAAATAAATTGATGTCTAGCAGCAAAAGTAAGGCTCTAATTCTGGAAAAATCACTGGCTTCAATTTTCTGGAACCAGATATGATCCAATTGGCTGCTTTATAATAAAGCAGCTATTGCTTCAGACTGCCACAACCCTGATAATGGGACAGGAGTATCTCCGGAAGTGATGGATTTTATTAGGCTCCCCGTGCCAATGCTAATTTATTATAATTTATGCTTATAAATTATGTGAATTGATGCATGAACCTCTTGGGCACCTCTGCAGTTCAACATGCCAAATCTATGCATTATATTATTAAGAATTGTAATAAATCTTAGTGGTACAAATATAGGCATTTCTCTCTGCTTTGTCATCATCTTGATTGTTGAATAAAGCTTCATAAGTGGAGCCACACCGTGTGTACTTTGGTTTAATTCAATTGAATATCCCTCAGATATTTTACGGGTCACATGTGTTCGACCTTTTAAATCTTTTTCACTAATACATTTGATCCATTGTTTCAAAATAAACGCTTGTGATTAGCTAGCTAATTTTTTAGTTTCCCTTTAAACTAACCAAGTCGTATGAGCCCAGCCTTATTCTTTATCTACATAAATTAAAAGGTATTTGTTCTCAGCTTTTAAAATGATTTTTATTAAATTTTAGAAGGACTATAAAACTAGATTTAATCATTAAACCTTTTTAAACCCCAGGACATGCGAGAAGCTATGGGCTGCAGTTATGATATCATCGACCTCCGCCTTGCAGGAGCGTTGCATCTTGATGGTATTTAAGTCTATACATACCTCTTTTCCCGTCTAAAATGCACTTGACTCATGTTTTCTTATTCATAGCCAGTCTAGCGTGGGCTGTCGAGCTCGACAAAAAGGCTACGCTTGTCCTCCAGTATACCCCAGATTCAACGACGACATTCCGTCAAGGCGAAAGCAATTGTACCAGCTCCACGTCCCGCTTCAGCTGTGAGACCAAAGAGGTCAATTTCACCCTCAACCAGGATACTATTCTGGCCCGCTTCCAAAACTCCAGGATATGTGGCTTCAAGTTTCCCGATGGTACACCGTTCAAGCACGGCACCCACACCGCCAATATTGAGTACTGCTACGACTTGCAGAATCGTGAACCCAGGTTTTTCTAAATAAGATAAATAAATTTCACTTTTTATCTATATTTTATTAATACCGTTTTCATTAAATGATTGCTCATAATTTTTATTGGCCATAAAGTTCTCCAAAATACCACCTAGGGTTGGGAGGGCACCGAAATCTATACAATTGGTTTTGTGACTTTGTCAGTTGAGCACAATTCATTTTGTGACCTTCATGTCACATCACAATTCATGCAGGTTTGTTTTGTGTTTTTAGGGGGCAGTTCACAATTGCAACTGCCACATTTTTTGCCCTGCTCCTAATGTCACAAAACGTCTCTGCACAAATTGTGATGTGACCAAGCACAATCTCATGCAGTTTTGTATTGTATCCAATCATAAGTATGCAAGATATTTCTTTCAATTGAAGTAGATATTTATAAATATTTTGATTGGTGTTTTAATAAATTGCCTAAAGAAAACTGTGGTTCAATCAAATCTATCATTGTGAGGTAATGGCAGGTAAAGCTTTAATAAATTCAATTTAAAGAAAGGAGAATCATGACAGGACACAGGATATATAATTAGAGTAAGTTCAGTTGTGGGACTTTATTTTTTATTTTATTTTATTTTACAGATGCTAGTACTCCATGAACATCAACATTGATTTTAGCCTCCATCTTTTATCATATACAACAAGTCTTTTTCCAACACCCCACCTTTCAGTTTCCCTTGCTTCTATCGGATAATTCAATCTATTCATTGTTAAAATTTGCCTTCAAAGCTTACCTTTATCCCTGGACAATTATTGAACCTGGAAGCTAACGCTAGGGTTAATTTAAATTAGTCCAAACCTGCTTACTGTTTGCTTTTTGCTTTGGCTTATGCCAGCAGTTCAGACCCTGTTTTTCCATCCTCTTGCCCGCTCTCTCGCTGAATCTTGATTTTGCCAAACAATCCGCTGCTTCCCTTCTTTCCCTTTGCCTTTTTGCTTAACTTTTTAAGGTTAAGTTATCAGAGACATGTGCTGTATTTTTACCTACCAAGTACACCTAACTACCTTTGGTTAGAGTTTTTTCCTTTACCTTCACCTCAATATTCAGACTTCAATAAAAAGCCTGAGTTTACCCAGTCTCAGCTTAAGTTGAGATTGTTTGACTTGCACACCAAAAAGGTACCTGTTAGGTTATGTGGCTTGTGTTTTCTTTAAATTTCATTCTTTTATCTTTCCCAGTTTAGTTTTATGATTCCATTTGACTACAGTTGTTTTAAAATCTATGGCAACAAACGAAATGAACTCAGATTTAAACAAAATGAATTCAGATTTAAGCAAAATTAAAATGAACCCAAATCTATTGTAAATCTATATAAATTCATTTATTTTTAATTTTGTTTAAATCTGAGTTTATTTCATTTAAATCTGGATTGTTTTTGCTTATTGCCATAGATTTTAAAACTACTGTATATCTTTGATCAGTTAGGAAATTTTTATAGTGATACTCACACTTTAATTGTTGACAGTTTCAATCCCCCAGCTAGTGCTGATCACTTCCCAGACTTAGAGATTGATTTTTTAACCAAATCTTCTGCCATTAAGGCTGGTCTTTATTTTATTTTCTTAGGCTTAATAAATTGCCTTAGTCTCTATTTCACACCATATAAGCTTTTAGGAGCCTTAGTGCAGTTATTGTTGCAAGCCTTGCCTACCTTTTTATACTTATCAAATATAAATATTCTTGGTTTAAAGGCCTTAGTTTACAATAATTTAACCCAAGCCTTCAGACCTCACATGCCCCTTCACAAAATTAAATCATCTGTTTCATATTTGAAAACTGCCTTCCTTTTATATTTTGTGATCTACACAATGGAGTGAGGCACATATTATGAGCTAGACTAAAAGTTGTGGCACAAATCCACCCAAATTGTTTTGTGACCCAATCCAAAACATCCAAAAAATGGTTTTGTGATACTGTGTTTGCATAATTGCTGTTCCTGTCCTTACCCTAATACCACCCCATTAGTGACATGGGGCATTAGCCAAACTTGAACGGGGTGCTTTTGAGAGTGTAATGCAGATCTTCTGCAAGTATGAATTTTTTTGAGGGAACAATTCTGAAAATATGAATTGACCAAAGTGACAAAATAATTATAAAATTTTAATGGCAATTTTGAAGTGAAACAACCAAATTGTGCACAAAGCATTTACAGACCTATATTGCTCTACAGCTTTGTTTTGTTACAAATAAAATGGCTATCCCTCAAGGATCTCAAACATTTTATTTTCAGGTAATTCACATAGCAGAAATAAGTATTTTTATTGTTGCAACTGGACTAATTATAGCTCAGTATTTGGATTTGAGAAGACAGCAGTCCAGAAAGGGACAAAGATTTAGAATAATATAATGCCTTTATTAAGAAGTGGAAGATATTATACTTCTAGGTGACTTCCCTGTTCAATCGCAGATGCAAAATTGAATCTAATACATTAATTCAATATATTTTATTAGATTTTTAGTTTGGGGTTATTTAACACCAAATTAATTAATAAATTCTTATTTAAACAGGCTCTCTTAGAATTTCAATTTAGCTTTTATTTATTTAAAATACAATTGCATATCCCACATAGACAAAAATAGAAATCTAAATAAGTGAAGTATTACTGTTAAGTTTAGTAAAGCTAAAATAATAATTAAATTTTTTAATATTTAGTTTCTAAATGTTACTAAATTGTATAACTGATCTGTAGCTTTAAAATAAGCTATTGTATGTTAATAATGGTCAGTATTCACAGAGATACATTTATTTTAGTTTTTTTAGTGTGTATTAAAAGTAAATTTAGATAATATCAAATCAAGCTCTTGATTATGACGTGAGCTTGATTACAACCTTTCATTCTGTATGTCAGCATCTAGATTAGCTAGAGCTATCATTTTAATATCATTTTATTGGAATTTTCTGAAAAACTTATCTAGATACTCTAAATTTTATGAAAATCATTTTAATGAGTTTTAATATTCTTATTACCTGTTTACTACACTAAAATTATTACTACAATGATAAATGGTAAGCCAGGGTAACTATCAAACAATCTGCAGTCACTTGGATTGGGTGGTGCACCAAGTGGATTTTTCTATAATTTCACTTTAAAATAAATAAGTTAGAAATGTTCAAGTCAACCATCCTTTACTTAAACTAACATTTATCTATCTTTTTCAATTCAATATTTTTAAAACTGATCAAGTTTTATGACCAAGTTTATCCCCTCATCCGCCAATGTATCTCACAATACACGGGTGGCGCTCAAAGAGGGGTCCCGTAATGTAACTAACAGCATAGAAGCCCCTGTGAGCAGTGTCAAATTAAAGGCACTATCTTCAAATAAGGAGCAATACCAATTTGACACACTGATCCCTCACTTAAACTATTCCCATACCAAAACTTTACATGAGACACACCATCATGCCATCCCTGATAAACTTGTGGCTCCTCAATATAGTATATCAGCCATATTATTACTAAAATAGACACATCTTATTTCTATTATTATCATTTTGTTTTGTACTATTGCCTTCCCTAATCTAAAATACTGAACTAATATTGGTTCAGTTGCAATACTATCTCTCTTTTTATTGGTCAATTTAATTCAAGCATAGAGTTTAAACATCCCATAATATAAAAGGATATTGAACAATTGCTGCTTCCTTTCTAATTTTAATCCACCCATTATAGAGCCAGGTAATCTATACAGATAAGCCTCTTTGATATGATTGTATGGGTTAAATCACTAATTTAAAATCAAGTAACTATATATAGATTTATTAAAGCCCAAGTGGCATATATTTTTATTTCAACATTGTTCAGGTCACACTCCACTAAAATAAACCTTTGTTTTTTTAAAGACTCACATAAGGAATTACATGTAAGGATGAGCTAAATTGAGCCTTTGGCTTGATCATTAACTTTTGAAATTAAATTTACAGAAAAATAAATTCAGTCAATTTCCTTACAGCTTGAGCCCACTTGAGGTGACATAACATCCTGACAGAAAGACAGTCACATTTATATATATTGTTGAGGAGCTGGATTTACTGATATTCTGGCTGTTACCAATATACATAATGTCCAGTCATTGCCTGGTTTGGTGCCAATCCAATATTTAGTTCAAAATTCTGGAAATGGCAACAAAATAATATCACATGACTTGTCCAAGTATCCAGCAACACAAATCCAACTTGCACATGGCCTCCCCCAAGTTTATTCCAACTTAAGTCCCCACCACAGCGCAAGCTATATGTGTCTAAAGTATTATCTAATAAAATATACTTCTCTTCTTCTTAATTTCATATTCAAAGCTTCCCCTAAAGTTGCTCCTCATCACAGGTAGCAGCTACGTTTTTTGACCATGTCCATGAAAGAAAGAATGACTGAACAGAACCTGCCCACCTTTGCTCACATACTCAACCAGGCCATATCCCTGGATATCTGGAAGACATACTTCTGCGCCCACAATATTGACAAATATATCCCAAGTGGATGCACCATATTTGAAGGACTGGTCATGCCCAAAGCATGCGCCAAAATAATTCAATACAGTTTCTCACTACCACCATAAAAAACAAGCAACTGCCTATCACAGGAAAAATTACCAACACCAAGTACATTGGTATTGACAATTTCTTTGATAAAAAAAGAAAACATCTTTAACTGGCTGGACTACTCAGCCGCTAAACTTTGCGCCAGCCCTATCCTCCACAAAAATGGGTCCAGGGAGCCATCCAACGCCTGTACAAGACCACAGCTAACTGGCTTTCTACCTGGGTTGGCTCAAGAACTGGCAACCAGCTTATCAACTGGGAAGAGTTCAAAGTGGACATCACCCACAACTTTTGCGTCACCAAATCCCTCCAAGACATTACAATACAGCTCAGCAATATTCCCTATAAGACCACTGTCATAGCCTACACCAATGAATTTGAAGAGATACTTGCAAGATCCAAAAGTCCAGCACAAGCTGACAATGTGCTTATAAAAGCCTCATTCATCAATATAATGAAACCCTTGGTTGCTGCCCTCATCTTTCCAGTGTCCAACACCTCCATGCCCGTGCTCATTGCAGAAGCCAACCACACAGAAAAACACACAAATATGAAATAAGTTTCACGCAATGGCAACTGCTCCCCTAATGGCAATGGAAGAGATCATTCCAATGGAAACAAGTGACAAAACACTAATCACTCAAACAACAATGACAACTCTAATTGAAACAATGACAATCACAGCCAGAGCGTGAAACGCTCCCATCCCAAGAAAGAGGACACCACCAAAGTTAACAATGCTGAAACAGCAACCTGCTATGAATCTGACCCCAAATTCTCTGGCCTCAAATGTCTTAAAACAGAGGAATAGGGAAAATAGGAGGGGATCAGGCTTGAGTGCCCCTGTCTCCCCCCAAACCAACAATAAAGTGTACCAAGGCATAAACTTTGCTGCTCGCATCCCACATGTCCCGCAATCCTCCATTTTTATGAACGTAAAAATTAAAGATTGCTCACAACTTCTTGTCCCCCATGCACTTATAAATCACATATACATAAAATTTTATTTGACTCTGGTGCAAAACACACCATGGTAAGCAAACCATTAATAACCAAATACAAAACACCAATTGTCAAATCCAACTTCAAATACGCCAAAATGGCAGACAAATCAAAGGTTCTACTTGAAGGCAAAACAACTCCCTTCAAAATTGACCTCCAAGGCATAAAAACGTTTATTAAAGGACTTGTCATTAATAACATAACCTACAACATTGTAGAAAGAATGGAAAGTTTCACCCAAGTGAACCCCAGCATATGCTGGAAAACAAAGACCATGACCATCAAATGCAAAGAAACAATTTCAACATCCTCAAAGAATGTCATGAATGACATTTCAATACTTGTATTGAAAACCCAAGAGTTGAACCCCAGTCCCCAGAAGGCGGATCAAACCCTCCAGACTAGTCCAGTATCCGCCAATCTGTTAAATCACAGACTCAAACCAGTAAATTACTCTGCGTTCTGCCGGCCTACTACAGAGGACCTTATTACTCGAGTCATGCAAAATGGACAAGAACCCGCCCACTTGCTAAATTGCATACCCGAGTTAACAAGTTACTCTGAGACCCATCAGTCTCCCAAGGACAATTCCCCAAATGGTCATTTGATTGACACTAACCTTGAGCCACCAAAGACCCAAACCTATGCAGAGGTTGCAGCTTGCCTTAAGGAGGTTAAAACAAAATCTATTTTTAACTTTACCAATGACCACCAGCAACTGCCAGTCTTCCGCCCAGAAGGAGTAGTATAATTGGACTACTCATGTGACATGGTGAACAGTGGCGGCGGAACAAAGTATTGCCATTCCTATTTGCCAGAGCAGGCACAACCTGGATCTACCGCCCTTGAGACCCCAAGCCAAGACCCACGTACCGCCAGTGCCTGGTCTGCAAACCTGAACCCTGCAAAAATTGAAGAAGCAAAGTCCCAGGGTATAAAAACCCTGGCAATACAGTGAAGACCTCATTGTCATTTTCAATAATAAAGTTTTATGAATCTTTGGTTCAAACAAATCTTACCATATCTAGTCTTAGTGATCTTCCATCTTAATTTGGGTCAATTAGACTACCAGGCTGCCGCCCCCTTCCAAGCCCAACCTGCTGAATTGCCCCAGGCATTATACCGCCCTCCAGGAGCTCCCTTTGGACCTGTGCACTTTACCAAGTACCCCCCCCCCCAACCCGGCCTATTTGGAGTACAACTTGGAAACCATTCTCATTGCTGAGCCTTTGGCAAGGACTAGAAGTACCAAATACATAGGACGTGAAGGAAAGAGAGTCAAGATACCGCCCTTATTATTCAAGGACAAGTACAACTACCTACCAGCTTACTTTGTTCCCATGACTCCGCCATTAACCCCAAGACCAGACTGCCCCTTGGAACCCACTGCCGCCGCCGAGACCACCTCTACCCAGCTGTTTGGAATACTCTATATTACTTTGACAAGATTGGTAGATTCTGTGGTCCCCAACTCCAGACCCTGGTCCTTGCTCGGACAATCTTTATCTTATATTATCAAGTTAGCACCCATTCTATGGTGGGCCCTACCCACCGGCTTGACTGCACCTCACCCTGAGCCGCCCAATGCCTCTGCCTATGACTGGCTTCCTGACAAAGAACCTAACAATCTCATCCTGAGAGGCACAGCATTTATCCAAATCATAAATCAGAAAGTCTCAGAACGCCTAACCAAAGATAGTATGCTCCACATTATTAGGTACATCAAATTTTATAACATGCACTAGCCAAAATTACATCTCCAGAGCTTGCAGCACTCCTAAATGAATACACCCATGTAATTAAGGAAGAGCTAACAGAGCTACCCCCAAACGGAAGGTTAAATATGGCATTGATCTATGCAAGGACATGCCCAATCCTGCACCACTCTACAGACTCTCCCCCATGGAGACACAAACCCTCAAAAATCACATTGAAAATAACCTAGCTAAAGGCTTCATTTTCCCATCCAAATCCCTGTGGGGGGTTGCAGTGTTTTTGTAAATAAAAAGAAAGGCTTGCTAAATCTAGTAACAGACTAGAGAGCTCTAAATGCAAGCACAGTAAAAAATAAATATCCCCTCTCACTTATAGAGGACCTGTTTGAAAGGCTCTCTGGAGCCAAATTTTTCTCCTAAATTGGCCTCACCTCAGGTTACAACCAATTAGAAATAAAGGGAAAGGACATACCAAAAACTGTGGTCTGTACACAATTTTTTCATTTGAGTATAGGGTAATCAACTTTGGGTTGAACAAGACTCCTGCAATGTTTGTCACTATGATGAAACAAGCACCATACAGTCTTTCAAAATCATTATTCTACCTTAACAACATCATCATATTCTCAAAAACTAAAGAGAAACACCTCATGCATGTCTTCATGACACTCAATTGACTCTCAAAGCACAAACTTTATGCCAAGCCTAGTAAGTGCCAATTTATGGAAAAGGAACTCTTGTTCTTGTGCCACATTGTCTCTTAAAGTGGCATCAAAGCAGATCCAGATAAAATAAAAGTCATAAATAACATGCAACACCCCACCTCTATTAAACAAGTTAGATACTTTCTCAGAATGGTAGCTTACCTAAGGAAATACATCAAAGACTGCAGAAAACTAACTGCACCAATCAATGACTTAACCAAGGGTAATACCAAAAAGAAATTCATCTGGGCACTATAATGTGACAAGAATTTCCAATTACTAAAACAAGCTTTGATTGAACCACCAATCTTGCAATACCCTAATAACAACAGGTGCTACAAGCTCAAGTCAGATGCCAGCAACACTGCCATTGGCGCAGTACTACACATCTGCCAGCCAGGGCAGCAAGACTTTCTGTGAGTATGTTACAAAAGTAGAAAACTAACTAACACTGAGCAGAGGTACCCAATACATGATAAGGAATGACTAGCAATATACCATGAATGCAAAAATGGAGATGTTATCTGGAAGGACATTTAAACGTATGAGTACTAACTGACCATAAATCCTTAATATACTTCAAAAATTAGAACACAATTTCATGGCAACAAGCCAAATGGATGTCCCTACTTGAGAAGCTTAACCTGGACATTCAGTATAATAGGGGGACAGAGCTGGTTACAGCTGTTCCTTTTCTAGGCTTTTTCAGCCTAGAAAAGATCACCCTGACCACCTGGATCCAATTTGGCCAAACCTATATACCACTGAGTATAAAAATTTAGGAATGACCTCTCAACACATCAGCCAACTCATGAAACATTAGTAATAAATGAGAAGCACTTCCATGTGCCAAATGGTACAGTATACCTCATCATCAAAGACAAACACATCTCCTACATCCACTTGCACAAAGTTTCAATAATATCCTCAGACATCACCACCTACTATGCACAAAAAGGCCAATAACCTATACCTAACTCTAAAAGAAATAGTATGGTGGCCTAATCTAAAACAAGACATCCTTGATGTTCTAAAGAAGGGCACAATATGTCAAATACTCAAGCACCAAAGATCCACAACCTACATTTAACCCAGTACCTGACCCAGAAGCATTTAAGGTTTGGGGGCTGGACTTAGTGTCAAAACAGCAGTCTCAACCCGTCAGCAAGGTTCCGAGTAAGCAAGTTTGTGACCTGTGATCCAATTATCCAGTCATCTAAAGCCAGGTTAGGAAGTCAACTCAAATTACCAAATCCATCAACATAAACAAATGATGATCCCTTATGGTGGATACCTTGTTTTGGCTCTTGACTTGTTACCAGGATCAAGCCACCCCCTTCACCATCCAACTGTGTGATCAACACAATAATGTTCCTGTTATCCATTGATTCACAATAGCTATATAATCATTATCTCTCAATAAATATTATTATCTAGTTTCTAATATTTTTCCTCTTGTAACTCTGCTATAACAGCACAGTTACGGCAGTAGTGGTACCTTTCCCAGAAGCTAAAGCAAAGCATACTTCCTAATTGTAGCTATTTACTTAGTAACAAGCTGGCCTATCTTCTGGACAACCAAAGACCACAAAGCAGAACAATCAACTGCTTTATCAACAAGGCAATCATAGCCAACTACAGAACTCCAGACTACATCATAACCAATGGAGCCACAGAACTATCAGGACACATAGTGGATGATAACTTAAAAGTAAAGAATATCAAACATTCCACAACCTTTCCCTACAGGCCACAGGCCAACAGCAGAGTTGAACTCTGAAACAGCAGCCTTATCAGAGCCCTTGAGAAAATAATGGATGGCAAAGCCAAAGACACACAACCACTATACATGAAACATGCATTATTAGTATCCTGGGTCCACACTAATCAAGGGACAGGCTACTCACTGTTTGAATTAAATACAGATACAAACCAGAGATAGTGACCCACAACAATCAACCATACATAAATATTCTCCTGGGGAAACCCCCCACAGTAGAACAAGTACCAACTCTACAACACATACGCCTCAAAGCTAAAATAGCAGAAACAAAAAGGCTCAAAACACAAAAAATAACCTCTACAGAGGAACCACTCCCCATCAACTCCTCTGTCTGGGTCCTGGCTGGAAACAGAAAGAAGCTAGACTCAGTACACATGGGACCAGGAAGAATCATCAAGTATAGACCAGATAGCAACACCTAACTGGTTAAGTTCCAGGGCGCAAAAGAGCCCATCACCAAGAAGTACCACAGATCCTGCCCCGCCTTAGCAAAGGAGAACACTTGACCCAACTGGTACCAACTAGCAAACAACTCCAGGATCATCAGGCGGTAGCCAACAATATAAAGCCCCCTCCTGATTTACCAGAGTAACTCCTTAAGAGAGGTTGTGTCAAGGAGCTTGGTGTACTGGTATCATGGCTGTTGCCAGCATACATAACATCTAGTCATTGCCCAGTTTGGTGCAAATCTGGTATACAGTTTGACATGCCAGAAACAGCAGCCAACCATATTACATGACTTTTCCAGCTATCCAGCAACTTGGTTTCATTCTGCACATGACCGCCCTTATCTTTGATCCAACTTAAATCCCCACCACAGTGCAAGCTATATGGGTTTAAAGTATTATCTGATAAAATATGCTTCTCTCCTTTAAATCTATATTTGAAGCTTCCTCAAAAGTTGCTCCACATCACTGGTTTAATGAGCCTATATTTTGGACAGCCCTTTATCAAATTTGGGGGCCAGTTTGATTAAATTGAAACCCCATCTTGATCCCACCCAGCCATTCCAATCCCTAGGTTTAATAAGATCCAGTACTATCCCTGGAGAGTATGCAACCTTCTTGATCAACAGGAACCTTTTGAGAACCTGGTCACCAAGCCTGGCTTGGTCTGCTAAGCTGAACCTGTTGACTTGTCCACCAAACCAGATCCAGGGATCCTTACCTGCATACTTGGTTACAGTGTTGTGTTCACCTTGTTAATTGAAATAAAAAAGAGCTTGGTTGAAAGTCTTAAACACTTCAGACTTGAGGTTCTGGCTTTGAGCCTGGTTGATATGGATATGCATAAAGAGATATCTTCCTAGAGAATGAAAGATGAGGGGCAAAGATCCAATACCAAAGTTGATGTATAAAAATGAGCTTGGTTTAATTTATAATGGGGATCAAGGATCTGTACTTCAAGTCTTTTGGTCCCAGTAGCCTTAGTGGAGATACTCCAGGGGTATGATGGTCTGGAAGTCTCAGGTATTGGTGTTGATCCCTATATCAGGATGAGGAACACCTCAGGACAAAAGCTAAAATAGTTGCTCTTGCATCCACTAGTTTTAAGGGTATCATCACAAGCCCAATCAACCCCCCAACTGAATTTGAATTCACAATATGCAGGTTACTGGAATCTGTATTTGGAAGATAATAACCCCCACTCACATACATCCTGGATCCACCCCATTAAGTTTAACGGTTAGGGTTGATTTTGTTACCACCATCCCAAGTGATTGTTGTACTGTCACAACCCCCGCCACCTAATAAAGCTGCTGGATAGTCTGCATGATGACTGGTGTGCTAGGTACCTGGGTTGTGAACCATTGAAGATCACCCCCTTGTTAAAAAATTGATTGCTGGCAACCATGGGTCACCAGACTATTTTATCAGTGGATCACAAGCTAACCAGAAGAATTGTGCATACCAATCAGAGAAACAAGAAATGTAACTGTTTCCCTATTTGGGTCATTATTTTTCTTGTTATGCCTAAGTGCTGGACTGATTATTTTATAACTTAATTACATTATTCATTTTCAAATTATTCAGAAAGATTAAAATACAATCAATGTCAAATCTTTAATTGATCTTGGGCTTAGATATTTTTTTAAAAAATAATCTATCAATTTTAGAATTTAAAATTGCACCTTATAATATTGCTGGAAATATCTTAAGTGCTACTACATACTACAAGCTAAAAATATTTATGATGAGTTGCATGGGAGAGTAATAGCAGCCTCAAAGCTATAAATGCTATTACCCTATCTTTGGCTCATCATAAATATTCTTAGTTTGTTTCAGAAAAAAAAGGTTGTTGTTTTTGAAAGACTGATAACTATATTTAAAATACACCCTCTAGTAAGCTGCCCTACTTCATGAACTTGCCCTAATGCACCACTAGCATCTTCTGATATTTTTGTTTCTCTGGCATCATCACATAATTTCACATGATAAGTTATCTCAGAATATTCTGAGAAACTTTCAAATGTTAAAGGTGAAGTATACAACTTCCCATCTTTCATCAAATATGAAAGATTAATGCTCAGATTTTTAACTTTGAGCTCTCTCCTTATAGACCTAACTTTTCTCTCATAAATATAAAAGAATGACTTTTGAGAAAATTTTGAGCCTGATAGCGCTGATTTATATAATTCTTTTCTTTTTCCTTCTTGCTCAAAAATATTTTTAAGATCATTTACATTCTTAATATAAAGCTGGTTTTCTTTCTCTTTTAATATTTTTGATATTACACCAAAGTGACCATCAACAATAATTTTCCCATGACATTCTACAAATCTATTTATTTAATAGACCCTTTAATGTATTGTGGTGCCTCTTTAAATAGATAATATAAGAATTCATAGGATCTAAAATAATTTCCATTATCAGTCCATACTTTGATATTATTTTTTTAAAACTTATCTGATTTAAGAAGACTTATTAGACATTCACCTGAAAACAAAGAATCACGAGAAAATATTTGAGATAAAAAATCATGGTATTCATATTTAAATTTATTGTTTTCTTTAAATACCAATGCATACCCTAATAAAGAAATAGGTCTTTTGGAATAAAAACAGTTATTGGTTTCAATTGGACCACCACCAACTTTTAAATTCTCCTTAAAATCTATGACTATAATACATGATTCATTATCTAATTCATTGATATCTTTCTTATATTCCCTATTTTGATGAGCATAAAAGTCTTGGTGCTGATTAATAGCTTTTAAGTCACTGTTTATAGATTCTGACAATAATAAGTTTTTACTTTCATATTCTTCTTTTCTTTTTTCTAAGGATGATTTTAAGTTACAAATATTACTCATGTCAGTTTGTTTTTTACCCTTTATTATATTTTTTGGTATTAATTTATAATAAGTTGAAAGTAATATTGAAATTTCATTTTTTATTTTCATATTTTTATATGTTTCTTTTTCTGTTTTTAATAGAGAATATTTTTTTCAGTTGAATATTCATTCATTTCTTTTTCAATGTCTTTATAAATTTTTTCTGGTGCTTTTTTTGTAAACTGGCTTGTTTCAAAAGAATTTTCCAGCAGTTTTTTAATTATTTTTTTGATTATTTCTTTTTTAATGAATAGTTATTATCTTTTTGGCTTTTTTGTTTAAGCTTAAATTTTTATTTTTATTTATTTTTCTTGAGTATTTGAACTCACTTTTGGTTATATTAAATCCCATATCAGTAAGCTCTTTTAAAGAGTAACTGGAAGTAACCAGAGATCTCAAGGCTGGGAGATGCTTTTGAGGAGCAGATTTCAGAATATCCTTTAAGTTGTCAATTATCCCATTTAGTTTCTGATTTTGAATCAAAGGAATGAACTCTGTTTTTCCAAACTCAGTTTGAGTGAGGAAGTGATTGATGAAGGAATTAAGATTGCCTCCAGAAACAAAGAGGAATGCTTTCTTTAGCATAGCAATTCTTTCTCTTTTTGTTGATGCTCCTAGTGAGGAAAATGGCTTCATGGCAGAAGTAAAGTTAACAGATTCCATAATATTGGATTTGTGATTGCTGATAAAGAGATGCTTTGTAGAGATGCCTTGCAAAAGAGTGCTGGTTGTAGGAATTATATCTATTGTGAAGATGGTTTGAAGTAAATCTTAGGTGGTGCTTTAGCTCTTATATACCAAGCCTTATGACACCATTCTGAAAGAAATGATGTGACAGCTTTATTTACAATTTCAACTTGAATTTATATTTCTAGAATAAATGAAATCCCCTGTTTTCATACACAAGTGATATATGTGTATCAGCTAAGCATCAAATTACATCATATCCTCTTTGTAATCTATGCAAATCAATTAAAATGATGTATTAACTTAATTATAACTGTTCAGCATATTTTTAAAATGATAAAATATTAAAGAATTGTATTTAAAAATGCTTAATTTGAGGTTTGCAGTTCACTTGAACCTCAAAATTCATCTAAACAGCAAATAAATTAACGTCCTAACTTCAAACTACCATAAAATCCTAAATAATTAAACTTTTTAAATAAAATAAAATGCGGAAATAATTCTCTTGATCTTATCTTTAACTTTTTCAAATAAAAGGCATATATTAATTAATGAAAAATTAGCTTTTTTAAGCTTTAAGCAATCTATTTTATTTCATTATCAAAATAATATAATAAAATCTGACATATGATCTTTTAAATTGCTTTTGCTTTAATATTCAATATTATATATATTAATATTTCAATATCAATGGGAAGATAAGATTCTTAGCTTCATTCTGATAGTTTACAGTGTGAAAAAATATTAACTTTTTGTTGAGTTATTAGTGTTTTAAATATAAACATTAGTAATTTGATTTTTTCAAAATCAAACTGTGTTATGCTGCAACTTGGGCAGCATGTGTATTAGAAAATGGCCTAATCCCTAAAATAATGACCCATTTTTAAAAGCAGATGGCAGTGGAGAAGATTGAATGGAAGCAGCATATGTACCTTTGAAAAGATCATGGATGATAAAGATAACTGGGTATAGTAGGTTGAACATGCACTGCATTTAGCTGTAGTCAGAGTTGATCAGGGAGATGGTTATTCATAGGTTGAGATCACTAGGAATGTAGGCTAGAAGCAACCTGAGGCAGCAACTAACCCCAGGTGATATATTTAAAGGAACCTTGCCCATAGAAATTGATAAGGAGCGCCTTTTGGGGAAGCTTCAAATATGGAATTAAGAAAGAAGAGGAGTATACTTTATTGGATAATACTTTAGACTTATATAGACTTGGCTGTGGAGGGGATTTAGTTGGATTGAACCTAGGGGTTGGTCACGTGTGAGATGAGTTTGAGCCACTGGATACTTGAACAGTCAGGTGATATTGCTTAGTTACCATTATTGGTATGTCAAACAGTATATTGGAAGGGGACTAAATCTGGTGATGTCTGGATGTTAAGTAGGTTGGCAGTAGCCATAATGCTTGTACATCCAGACCCTCAACACCCCCCTTAAGGGGTTACTCTGGTGCATCAGGAGGGGGCTTTGTTTTCACAGCTGCCACCTGATGCTCCTGGAGCTGTTTACTAGTTGGAACCAGTCTGGTTGAGTGCTCTCCTTTACTGAGGCAGAGACAGGTTCTGTGGTATTTCTTGATAATTGGGTTTTTGGCACTTTGGAATTTCACTAGGTAGGTGTTGTGCTCTGGTCTTTATTTGATGACTCTTTCTGGTCCCTGGTGTACTGAGTCTAGTTTCTTTCTGTTGCCAGCTAGAATCCAGACAGGGGAGTCAATGGGAGGTGGTTCCTCTGTGGAGGTTACCTTTTGTGTCTTGAGCCTCTTCATTTCTGCTATTTTAGCTTTGAGTCAGATTTTTTGTAGGTTTGGTGCTTGCTCTACTGTGGGAGGTTTCCCTGGGGGATCTTTATGTAGTGCTGTTTGTTGTGGTTAATTACTTCTGGTTTGTACCCGTAGGTTAGTTCAAACAATGAATAGCCTGTCCCTTGGTTGATGCGGACTTGGGATACTAGTAATGCATGTTTCACATATAGTGGCCATGTGTCTTTGGCTTTGACATCCATTATTTTCTCTAGGGTCCTGATAAGGCTGCCATTTAGGCGTTCCACTCTACCGTTGGCCTGTGGCCTGTATGGAGAGGTTGTGGAGTGTTTAATGTTTTTTGGATTTTAAGTTGTCATTTACTACGTGACCTGATAACTCAGTTGCTCCATCAGTTATGATGTAGTCTGGAGTGCCTTAGTTGGCTTTGATTGCTTTGTTAATGAAACAGTTGATGGTTTCTGCTTCATGGTTTTTTTTGCCCAGCAGATGGGCCAGCGTGTGGCAAAGTTGATAGCTACAATTAAGAAACGTTGGTTTGTCTTTGTTTCTGGGAAGGGGCCCACTACGTCTAGCCCCCAAACCTTAAATGGTTCAGGGTCTGGTACTGGGTTGACCGTTGGCTGAGGAGCCTTTGTACTGGTGTATTTCTTGCTTACTGTGCACTTTTTCAGAGCATCAACTATATCCTGTTTGAGGTTGGGCCACCATACTATCTCTTTTAGTGTGAGGTATAGGTTGTTAGCCTTTGTATGTCCTAGTAGGCGGTGATGTCTTTGTATGGTGTCAACTCTTTGTGCAAGTGGGATGTACGGAACATGTTTGTGATTATTAATTTGGTATACAGTGCCATTTGATACATGGAAATACTTTTTGTTTCTTACTAATGTATTGTGGGTCAGTTGATGTGTTGAGGGGTCTTTCCCTTTGGTTTTATACTCAGTGATGTACAGGTTTGGCCAGTCAGGGTCCAGGTGGTCAGGGGGATCCTCTCTAGGCTAACATAGTCTAGAGAGAGCATCAGCCATGACCAGCTCTGCCCCCTTTTTGTACTGGATCTCCAGGTTAAGCTGTTCTAGCAAGGACATCCATTTGGCTTGTTGACGTGAGAGTGCGTTTTAAGTTTTGAAATATATTAAGGATTTATGGTCAGTTAGTACTTGGACGTTTAAATCTCCTTCCAGATAACATCTCCATTTCTTGCATACATGGTATATTGCTAGCAATTCCTTATTGTGTATTGGGTATCTCTGCTCATTATTAGTTAGTTTTCTTCTTTCATGACATACTGGCAGAAAGTCTTGCTGCCCTGGCTGGTGAATGCACAGGACTGCGCCAATGGCAGTGTTGCTGGCATCTGACTTGAGCTTGTAGCACCTGTTGTTATTAGGGTATTGCAAGATTGGTGGTTCAATCAAAGCTTGTTTTAGTAATTGGAAATTCTTGTCACATTATAGTGCCCAGATGAATTTCTTTTTGGTATTACCCTTGGTTAAGTCATTGATTGATGCAGTTAGTTTTCTGCAGTCTTTGATGTATTTCCTTAGGTAAGCTACCATTCTGAGAAAGTATCTAACTTGTTTAATAGAGGTGGGGTGTTGCATGTTATTTATGGCTTTTATTTTATATGGATCTGCTTTGATGCCACCGTCAGAGACAATGTGGCCCAAGAAAAGGAGTTCCTTTTACATAAATTGTCACTTACTAGGCTTGGCGTAAAGTTTGTGCTTTGAGAGTCAATTGAGTGTCTTGCAGACGTGTGTGAGGTGTTCCTCTTTTGTTTTTGAGAATATGATGATATTGCTAAGGTAGCATAATGTATTTGAGAGACCTTTTAGTTCTAGGTTCATCATGGGGACAAACGTCGTGGGAGCGTTGGTCATCCCAAAGTTCATTACCCTACACTCAAAGGATCCAAATTGCTTACAGAACGTGGTTTTTGGTATGTCCTTTTCCTTTGCTTCAACTTGGTTGTAACTTGAGGTGAGGTCAATTTTGGAGAAAAATTTGGCTCCTGAGAGTCTTTCAAACAGATCCTCTATAAGTGGAAGAGAGTATTTATACTTTACTGTGCTTGCATTTAGTGCTCTGTAGTCAGTTACTAGACACAGAGTGCCTTCCCTTTTCTTTACAAAGAACACTGCTGCCCCCATGAGGATTCAGATGGATGGATGAAGCCTTTAGCTAAGTTGTCTTAAATATGGGTCTTGAGGGTTTGGTTCTCCATGGGGGAGAGTCTGTAGAGGGTTGCAGGTTTAGACATGGCCTTGCATAAGTCAATGCCATGTTTGACCTCCCGTTTGGGGGGTAGCTTGGTGATTTCTTCCTTGAATACATGAGCATATTTATTTAGGAGTGCCGCAAGTTCTGGGCATTAGACTTTGGTTGTTTGTATGTTATTGAACTCAGTGTATCTCATTATGTGGAGGGTACTATCTTTGATTAGACGTTCTGAGTCATCTTGGTTTATGGCCTGAACAAATACTGTGTCTCTTAGAATGAGGTCATTGGGTTCTTTGAGGATGTTAAAATTGACTCTGTTGTGTTTGAAGGTCATGGTTTTTGTTTTCCAATATACATTGGAGTTCACTCAGGTGAACCAGTCCATGCCTGCTACAATGTCATAGTTTATATTGTTCATGACAAGTCCTTTGATGGACTTTTGTATGCCTTGGAGGTCAATCCTGAATGGAGTTGTTTTGCCTTTGAGTAGAACCTTTTTATTTGTCTGCCATTCTGGCGTATTTGAAGTTGGATTTGACAACTGGTATTTTGTACTTGGTTACAAAAGGTTTGCTAACCATAGTGTGTTGTGCACCAGAGTTGAATAAAATTTTATTTGTATGTGATTTTTAAGTACATGGGCAGACAAGAAGTTGTGAGCAATCTTTAATTTTTATGTTCATAAAAAATGGAGGATTGCAGGACACAGGAGATGCAAGCAGCAAAGTTTGTGCCTTGGTACAATTTCTTGTCAAGTTGGGGGAAGACAGGGGCACTTAAGCCTATTCCCCTTCCTCTTTTCCCTGTTCCTCTGCTTTGAGACCTTCAAGGTCAGATAATGTGGGGTCAGATTCATAGCGGGTTGCTACTTCAGCATAGTTAACTTTGGTGGTGTCCTCTCTCTTGGGACAGGAGCCGTTTGCGCTTTGGCTGTGATTGCCATTGTTGCAATTGGAGTTTCTGTTGTTATGGTTGGTATTTTGGCGTTTGTTGCCATTGGAGTTTTCTCTGCCATTGCAGCTTGCAGAGCAATTGCTGTTGCATGCAGCATATTCCATGTTTGCGCAATTTTCAGCAAGCTTGGCTTCTGCAATGACCGCAGGCATGGAGGTGTTAGCCTCTGGGCAGATGAGGGCAGCAACAGAGGGTTTATTCTGTTGCTGAATGAAGCTCTGGTGTGTACGTTGTCAACCTGTGCTGGCTTTTGGATTTTATGATGTATTTCCTCAAATTTGTTGGTGTAAGCTGCAATGGTGGTCTTCTGAGGAAGATCACTGAGCTGTATTGCAATGTCTTGGAGGGATTCAGTGACGCGGAAATTGTGGATGATGTCCTCTTTGAACTCTTCCCAGTTGTCAAGCTGGTTGTCAGTTTGTGAGCCAACCCAGGTGGAAAACCAGTTGGCTGTGGCCTTGTACAGGTGCTTGCTGGCTTCCTGGACCCATTTCTCATGCAGAATTTGGCTGGCGCAGAGTTTTGCGGCTGAGTGGTCTAGCCAGTTGATGACATTTTCTTTGTTTTTACCAAAAAAAACTTGTTGATATCAATGTATTTGGTGTTGGACACTTCACCTGTGATAGGTGATTGTGTGTTTATTTGTGGTTGAAGAGAGTGACTGTATTGAATAATCTTGGTGCATGCTTTGGGCATGACCAGACCTTTGAATACGGTGCATCCACTAAGTATATCTTTGTCAATGTTGTGGGCGCAGAAGTACATTTTCCAGGTCTCCTGGGATGTGGCCTGGTTGAGTACATGAGCAAAGGTGGGCGGGTTTTGGTCAGTCATTTTCTCTCTCATGGGTGTGGTCAAAAAACCGTAGCTGCTACCAGTGATAAGGAGCGCCTTTTGGGGAAGCTTCAAATATGGAATTAAGAAAGAAGAGAAGTATATTTTATTGGATAATACTTTAGACTTATATAGACTTGGCTGTGGCAGGGATTTAGTTGGATTGAACCTAGGGGTTGGTCATGTGCGAGATGAGTTTGAGCCACTAGATACTTGGACAGTCAGGTGATATTGCTTGGTTACCATTCTCAGTATGTCAAACGGTATATTGGAAGGGGACTAAATTGGGTGATGGCTGGATGTTAAGTAGATTGGCGGTAGCCAGAATGCTTGTACATCTAGACCCTTGACAAAATATTGAACCCTGTACTCAAAGTTATCAGGTGCAGAGCCAGGTTGATAGATATTAAATGAATAGAATAACATAAGGCCGCCCCCAGGAGGAACCACTGGGTCCTGGCTGGTAACTGCAGGAAGCTAGGTGCAGTACACAGAGGACTGTGGAGGATGCTAGATATTGGCCAGAGTGCAACCCATACCCTTTGGAATTGTATGGTAAAAAAGAAACCAGCATCAAGAAATAAAATAGAGAATGGCTCTGCTTAAGCAAAGGAGATTATTGTAGTACATTGATACCTAAACCAGTCAACTACAGGTCTATAAGCCAGCATAAACAGACCTCCCACTGATGCCTCTGCTGTAGAAGTTTACCTCCTATAGATGGGGATGGACTCAATCCCTCCAAACATTTTTGATGATCTTCCCCTTGGTAGATTGACGAATTTCATTGGGATCTAAATATATTTATTCCCAATCTGATAGCTAGGTGAAGGTTTGGGTGTATAGTGACTATCTTTGAAGGTTGAGCTAAAGTTGGATACCTTTTCTAGTAGGAACGGGACTAGCTCCCAAATCAATCCGTTATATTTTTAAAAGGTGGCTTATAGATGGAAAACAATCTATTTTCCAGAAAAGGGGTATGCATATACTGGGTGTTGGGGATGAAATTTGACAGCAAGGGTGAGTAACCCTTTTAGTTTGCCAGAATCGGGGTTGATGTCATGCAAGGGATATCGGTTTAGAATGGCAGGATGCAGATATTAAGCTCAATAAGCGTGCCTAGAAGTGGTAAGTTGTTCAAGGTTTGAAATTGTCAACCATGACAAGCTTGGGTGTGGTAAACTGCATGTTGGAATTGTGCGAGGCGGAACCTTGCGAAAGGACATGGAACGTGATGAGATTAGGTTTGAGTCCATGTTTTAAATCGGTTTGAAAACTTATGCCAGGTAGACAGCTTTGTCCCTTGATGGTACAAAGATAATGTTTTGGTTTAGGATTTTAAATTTTTTTCAAGAGTAGTGATTGACACATAGGGGACGTGATTCAGGGGTGGATAAATTAATATTGAATCAAAGGTATGTTTAATATTTGTTAATTAATGGTATTAACGTGGTGTTTGTTGGATAACTGAAATGTTCCTTATTGATACTGGTCCGATTTGGAATCACTTCCCAACTAGTAAAGGTTTAACTTGGTTTGGCTGTTTAAAGTTCCGTTCAGTTGTTCAAGTTAAATGGACTGGTACTCAACGGACTTTGCTATAAATACGATGATTGTACAATCAAGTTTGCATGCTTGGCTTTGCTGCTTTGACTCTTTCTATTCTCAGCTTCACGCAGGGCCAGAACTCGGGTCCTATCCGAGGAGTCAACTTGGGAGGATGGCTCGTATTGGAGCCGTGGATCACCCCTTCCCTCTTTGCTGAGTTCAGGGGGAAGCCAGCTGCAGAGACGGCAGTGGATGAGTATACTTTCATCACGATTCTCAAGGAAAGGGCTGCACCAAGGCTCAGAGCACATTGGGACTCGTGGGTCACGGATGGTGACTTTGCCATCCTCGAGAGGGCTGGCATCAACCATGTCCGCATTCCGGTTGGGTACTGGGCCTTCAACAAAACTAGCGACGAGCCTTGGGTGGATGGCAGCTACGATCACCTGGTCCGCGGCGTGCGGCTGGCAAAGAACCACAACATGAAGGTGATGATTGACATCCACGGCGCCCCCCTGTCCCAGAATGGCTTTGACAACAGCGGGCGTGCAGGGAGCGCCAACTTCCTTAATGACGCCATGAGCGGGCCCCGCATGCTGGATGTCCTCGAGAAGGTGGCCATCCGCTTCTCCACCCCCGAATTCAGACCCACCGTCACCGCCATCCAAGTCGTAAACGAACCCGCCAGCTGGCTTCTGAACATGGACAAGGTCCGCCGGTTCTACAACGACGCGTATAGCGTTATTCGCAAGCACAACAGCCAAGTGAAGATCACCTTCCACGATGCCTTTATTGGCGTCGGCAGCTGGAGGGATCTCGCCACCAAACCCAACGTCATCCTTGACACCCACATCTACAACGTGTTTGACAAGTCCCTCGTCACCATGACCCAAGAGATGCACCTGCGCCACACATGCAACTTTGTTGCCCAACTCGCCGCCAGCAAAGCACTCGCCCCCACCATCACCGGAGAATGGTCGCTTGCCACCACCGACTGCACCCTCCATCTCAACGGCTTCATGAAGGGTTCCCGCTACGTCGGCAACTTCATTGACCATAGCTCCCCCCGTCTGGACCCCGCTTACGACTTCAACACCGACAAGTGCGCGCAATACGACAGCGTCGACAAGTTTCCCAAAGGCCACGAACAGTTTCTCCGCCGCTTCTTTGACCGCCAAATCAGCGTCTACGAGAACGCCGGCTCGGGATGGTTCTTTTGGAACTTCAAAGCCGAAAATAGCCCGGAATGGAACTTCATCATGGGAGTCCAGCGCGGCTGGATCTCCCTCCCCGCCACCACCACCAACACATGCTAAGCATCTTAACATTCTTTCTATCAACCTTGAATTAAATATCATCAATCTTCCTCACACTCAATCAACTCCACCGCTGCCATATATTATCGCAGTTTAAAATCAAATTTAACTCTAATTACCCCTTTAAATTAACCAATATCAATAGATCCTCAAACTTGCCACCATGGGTGTACAAGTCAAGTGCCAGAAAGTCCAATTAGCTGTAGGATTTGAACTTCCTTATCTCCAAACTCCCACCATGCCAGCAACACACTCCAGATACACAACTTCATCAGAAGAAATATTTATAAATCACATTTCAAACCTTTATTTTATATCAACTGATAAATACCTTCAACTTTATTCAGCATCCTAGAGCTAATATATCTTTCTGTGGCTAGACAAGCTTTCTGGACCATATACTCTGGACATTTTCATAAGACCTCTAAAGTGTAATCCTTATCCAACTTTCCAGGAGCTTCATGGATCCAAACTAGCTTCAAAGTTCAGCTTTTAATAATGGGACATCTCCCCATTACTCTAGATAAACTGTTTCTGTGATGGGATCTTCCATCCAAGGCCCTGTGGCAACCAAATCTGCTAGTCTGGTTGCCACTGTTCTCAAATGCACAAGTAATACCCCATGGGGCTATCCTCATTTCAGATGGCATGCTTGTCCCTTATCAACTGACATTAACCATAGAGATCACCTATATTTTCATATATGGGCCTCACTTAATATACTCTCATTTGGACAACCAACTTAGTTCAACTATTCAGAACACTGCTGATCCTCATTCCACCCAATTCACCCATGCCTCCCCCAGATTCACCATTTTCTATATTCCTTGGAATAAAGTATCCCTCATTCCCCAAAATTATTTATATTATTACACATCCTGATCTTTCTCCTGGACTGTTATCTTTCCCCAACCTTTTCAGGTACCAAACCACCTCAAGTTCAGCTGCAACAATCCTAAGAGCTGGTAGGACATGCCATCTCAAAAACGCCATCTCGAAATACGGCATCTCAAATTTTTGATATCTTGATTCACTAGTAAAAACGCCATTTTGATTTACAGCATTTCAACTAAGAAAAAACGGTTCTAAATTTTTAGATTTTTGAACCCCCCAAAAAGCCCTAAAAAATTCTCAAAAAATAAAATCAAAAAACATTTCTAAGCTTAAAAAAGCCTCAGAATTCCAAATCTGCAATAAAAAATGGGGTCAATTAGTAGCAACAAGGTTGCGTAAAGTCCAAAAGTTAAAATATCCCAAAAATAACTATTTTCATTGATTTTAACTACAAACTATACTTTAAAATAAGCATATAATTGTACCAAATACTAAATAAAACTAAAATAATGATAAAAGTAAAGGGAAAAAAAGAGAAGATAGAGTGGTGTTTATTGGAAATAGGCTCAAACATTAGTGGAAAGAGCAACTGAGATGGCTTGAAGATGCTTAAGCTTGCTATCCTTGGGATAGTAAGCAAGGACCACCTTGCTGATTTCAGTGTACTTTTTCACCGCTTTGGTTTGCTTGGGGGGATCATCCTTGGTCTTGATGCCTGTTTTAAAGAGGCAGGCGGAGATGGCCTGCTGAGTCTTGAGATAGACCATGATTTTGTTGAATTTGGGCTTCTGAACCTGGACCCTTGTGGCAAATTGACTATGCCACCCTTCAAGAGAAGAGGTGGTCTTGATTAGGCCATCCTTTACCTGCTTAAAGCAGTTCCATGTGATTGAGTCACCACTTTTTCTGATGTGGCATGCTCCTTGAAACACTCCAACCCATTGAGTTTCAAAATACTCTATGAATGGAACAAAGGCTGCCTGGTTGGCAATAATGTAGGGATGGCGGAGGAGAGTGTCATAGAAGGCATTGGTTTCCTCCTTCTGCACAAGGGCAAGGGCAGCAAAGCAGTTAAACACGTCCTTTGCTTCCTTTGTGCCTTCAGTGTAGACCAGCTCATGGAGGTCAGAGCACTTTTGAAGGCGGCGGCAGAGTGCCTGCCAAAAGTGAAAGTAGCATCCCTGAGGGGAGCTCTTGAAGACTCTAATAAAAGCATTGGCCTGAGCCTGCTCAAAATCTACTACCAGGTAAACATGATATGAAAGGCTTTCAGGCTTTTTCTTGATGGGGGTGGCTTCCTCTGACTGGGCCTTTTTCTTGCGCCCTCTAGTCTCCTTTGGCTCCTCTTCAATGGTAGGGAGGATCTCATCAAGCTTGGCCTTTAATATTGTTAGAGCCCGGACATAGGTTTCTTGCTTCTTGTTAGGAAGGAAAAAGAAGACAAGGAGAAGAACCAGATTTCCAACCTGCCCATGGATATTCCAAAGCTGGCTGAAGAGCTTTGGGCAGGTGGAAAAGGTACCATCTGCAAGCCAGGTCTTGCATTTTAAAAGGTTGCAAAGATCCTGGGAGGTAGCAAAGCAGATGATCTGCTCTGGGGCATGTTGCCCATCATTGTGAAGGAGAAATCTCTCTTTATGCCGAGAAAGCTTTTGCTCTTCAGTTAAAATCAACTGGTCAATTGATGAAGCACTGACGCCTTCAGTTCTCAGAGCATATCTCTGGTCAGTGAGATATCTCTGAAGTTTTGAGGCGCCACCAACAGTTGCAAGTTGGGTATCATTTAGATTAATAAGTGCATCATTTACGACCTCAGTTGCAGTTTGGTCTTTGGTGGTTGGTATGACCTGGCAAAGAAACCAGCAGATCAGTTGATACAGTGGATCAAAGGGCTTGGCACAGTCATGCCCAATATTCAGGGCTTTAAAATGAGTGAACCCATAGGTGGTGAGTCTAGCTGGACAGCCAACGTTATCACATTTGAAGTGATGCTGACAGATGAGCTTCTTCTCATTGTTGAAGCTGAAGCTGTAGCCCTTGTGGACAAAGCCAGCACCCCCTTTCTTGGTCATAATTGGATAGCTGGTAGGGTAAGTTGGGGGCACAGCAAAGGAGCTATTTCTGTTGCATATATTATGGATGGTATTAAGATCCCAGAGCTCAATTGGCTCATCTGCAGGAGCACCAGGCTCAGGATCATGCTCTTCTTCATCCTCAGGTTCTGAAGTGGGGTCAGAGTGGTGGTTAAAGTTGAATAACTTCTCTTGAGGGTCTGACAGGGAGTAAACAAAAGGAGAATGGGGAGGGGTTGGGCTTGTTTCCTCAGGCTCTGGTGAGGGCGTAGGGGTCTTGGGGGGAGCTTTACCCTTATCAGGCTGCTTTTTAGGGGTAGTTTTGGCCTTTTTGGCCTTTGGAGGAGTGGTCTTGGACTTTGAGGCCTTGGAGGCCTTGGACGCAGCTTTAGTGGTAGGTTTGGGAGGCATCTAAAAGTGAATTAGTATCAAAATATGAGCAATTTGGGGATTGTTTTTAAAGAGAAAAATAAGAATGTTTTTAATATAAAAGTATCAATTTTTTACATAGAATTGTAGAGGAGATCAAATAATATATACTATCAAAATTTCAATGTTTTTTTTTGAAAAAATAATTTTTTATTAGTAACGCAAGTAGGCAAAACTTTGAGTTTTGACTGAAAACTTGCTCTTGAGATGGCGTTTTTGAAGTGACGTAATTGAGATGCCGTAGCTCAAAAACATAGTGTTTTTGACCATTTTTTATATTAAATTAACAAATTTACGGTGGAGCTACCTCAACCAAGCCAAAGAGTAAAACTTGAATTTCTCAAAAACTAGCTTATACAACTGAGGTTAAAAAGTACCCAGTTGTTTAGAGGAGGCCAAAAATATATATTTGCAAATTTTCATATGTTTTCTTACATTTTTTGCTTAAGTGGTTTTAGACGTGAAACTATACTTTTGAAAAGTGGAAAGCAAGAATTGCGGTGGGGGAATTGATATAGTGTAGCCTTGCGTCATAGGTAATTTCCTCTTATTTTCCCCTATCCATTGTGCTCCTTGAATCAATTGGGTGATGTGAAACTTGGTGGAATTTGAAGTGACGTAAATTGAAATGGTGTAATCACCCTCTTCTATATTAAAATCACTAATAAATTATTTTATTGATGAAACCCTTATCAGTGTATCCATGTATAATAAAGTTATAAATTACATATAACAAAACTGGTTTTTTTTACCCAGCAATGACAATCACTAAAAGGACTATCATAGTGGTGTCTTTTTGGGTTGTTCCTTTTATAAGTGTCTTAGATTAATACTATAGGAACATCTTCTGGCACTATACCACAGGCTTTATTTTAGTTTGGGCATTAACTTATTTTAGTTTAGGATAGATGGCATAATTCAAAATGACGTAAAGTTGAGATGGCGTAAACACGCCCCACACTAAGTGATTTCATATGTAAATAAAGTTAGCAAAATAAGATTTAATTAATCTGACTCAAAGTGATGGAATTGAGATGGCGTAAATTTGAGATGCTGTATTATAAAAGTATATGTAAATTTTAACTATTTTATTGTTTATTTTTATTTTTTTGTGATTCAAAATCACTAACGCAAAAAACGCCATCTCAAATTAAATTTGAGATGCCGTTTTTTGAGATGGCGTGTCCTACCTAAGAGCTTGGCTTGATCCAGACCTCTAGCCAATATTTTAAAAGCCCCAGAGTAAACCCCCTACCAAGGTTTCAATCCAGAAGAGGATATACCCAAGTTGACTCAACCCCCTTAACCTAAAGCCAGATCATGCCACCCAAGCCCATCATCTATGGAATCCCAGCACCAATTACCTAACAGCAAGAACTAAATCTAACCCAGATACCACCACACATGGATCAACAGCTACACTGGGCCATCATCAAGAGTTTTACCAGAATCAGCATCAATACCCCTACCATATGCAGTGCACTCAAAGCAACCTCATCCAGTTGAAGTGCCCTAAACTCTCCCAGAATGCTGAGGTTGCAATATGGCTTACCCGCTCTCAAAGTTGCCAGGGAGGTTGAATCCAGGTCCAGGCTGGACCTTTAAGGAGCTGGATGGATCTAGACAGACCTATGTCACCCCACCCATCATGGTTTTGTATAACCCTCCATGCCCCTCAACCTTCACGGCTGTCATTATTGACATTTCCTTCTAATATTAGAGAAAGATCTGAAACAAGGATCAAACTCAGGTTCCTGTCTCTGCACCTGCCAGCTCCAAAGACCAAGATCCAAGCCGCCCACACTTCTTCAATAACAGATCTGAAAACAGCTTTAATGAGAGGCTGCCCAGGTCAGGGTCCTTTCCTAGGCTAAAATAATTCACAGGCAAAGAAGCGACACTTGATACCAGAAGCTTCTCTGGAGTGGAAGTATTCAGTGCTGGTGGGCCAGGTGATGAACCCTGTGATCCTTCCAACAAGAAACCCCTGGACTTTCCCAAGGGCCAAGAAATAACATGTGCCCTGCAAACCCGCCCAACCCCAATGATCAGGTTGATCCACAGAAAAATTTAGAAATCTACCTTACAGTAACAACTGGTAGCAACCTACCCCTACCTGATGCTACCCTACCACCCCCAGAATCTCACCCCCAGCCTGCCCAAGTACCAAAGACCCAGCAATTGGGGGAGTATTTTATCAAAGTAAGGGACCAAATTGGCAACTTAGAAGCCTGTGAGCGCCGTCACAATTGGATAGACCAGCATCATCCATCAAAAGACCTTGGTGTGTACATTATATTGTCTGAAATTACCAGCAAAATATGTGAGTACGTAGTATACACAGGTGTATATGGCTATGGACTGAATGGAGTGGGGCAAAACCAGCGTGGGCCAGGAGTACTGATCAGAGGATTTGAGCTGCGCTGAATCCTTGTAAAAGTACTCGCCAGTTGGATCATTGTATGGTCTATGAGGTTGATAGTGTTGGTGGCCCCCAAATCCCTAGGCAGGCTGTAAGGACAGCTGAGAAGATAAGATGGTTCATCTTCTGGTCTATGGGAAGGGCAGACAAAGCTTAGTGTCTTTTGACTTCTTTTAGGGTAAAGTTTTGATTGATTTATGTGATACTATTGAGGGGTAATTTCACTAAATTATAGCACAAACTACCATGAAGTGTTTGATCTTTGTTATATACTATCATCCTTGGTGGGGCATGAATAGTGCAAAACAATGGACAGGGAACCCCAAACACTTGGTTTTGTCTGGAATACCCTTTTTGGAGGGGAATCAAAAAGGGTGTACAGGCAGTGAATTGTTACTTCTGGGCTTGCTTTGGTTTGGTGCCTTGTTGGATGCTTTCATGCATCCAAATTTAACTTCTGCAGTTAATGCAGGAATTGTTGTGCTGGGCAGCTTGTCAGCCCCTTCTGAATTTGGTAGATTCTAAATTTGGGCAGCAGTTCCCCCTTTTGGGGTTTAGGGGGAAAGCCTTTTTGGGTTTCCTGATCTGGCAATTTCCCCATCTGGCGGGGGTGGACGGTCCCACTGTGGGGGGTGCGCCATCCCCCGCCGTCAGGCTGGATGTCTGGCTGGGTGTGTGGGCAGTGGACGCCTGTTGGTTGGCTGTGTGGTCTGTGGACAGCTGGCAGCCAGCTGTGCAGCCCACAGCCAGGCTATAAAAGCCAAACTTAAAATTAAAAGATTTTTTAATTTCTTTTTATTGCTCCTCCCGTTTTGTGGCAGTTTCCTCAATTAGGGGGGCTGCTACCATTTTTGCTTTGGCCTGTGGTACCCATTATTGCCAAAATGCTGTTTCCTACAGGTTTGATGTCAGAAATATTCCTGACAGCCCAAGTCTCAAAGACCTGGCCTACTGATTAGGCCTGGAAAAGTGGTATTTATACCCCACCAGGTCAAGGTTAATTACCAACAGCATCTTGGGTAATAAAGATGTGATGAACCAAAGGTTCCACCAAATCCTTCCATATACTATAATTGCTTTCTTTTGCCTATATACAGAATCAAAAGGCCCTGGTGCTCCTGCCCTTACCCCAGCAGATCCTGTAGACCCCTCAATCACATCATTCCTTCCCCTGGTGCACTTTTTGATCCAATACATTTCCCCAGGTACCCATAGAGTCTGTCCTTTTCTGAGTTCACCCTAGATAACATCCTCCTTACCAACCCTTTTTTAAGATCCTGTAAACCCAAGATCTTTGGCTGGGGAGACTACTGGTACACTGTGCAACCCTGCATCTTCAAGGGCAAATACCATCACTGCCTCCGTGTTTGGTCCCTATAACTCCTTCTGTCACCCCCAGTCCAACCGCCTGCAAGGTCTTGGTATCACATATGCAACCATGTCTACCCAGCTCTTTGGTGCAATGTACATTACCTTGATAGTGTTGGTGGGCTCCATGGGCCCACCTAGATGTCCCTGGTCCCTGCTAGGCTGGCCTCTGCCCTGCATGATCAAGCTAGCCCCAGTACTGTGGTGGGCACTCCTCACCAGCTTAGCAGGTCCCTGTCATGTCCCTGACTGCGCCACCCCCTTTTGGCTCCCTGGAATGGGCTTCACTAATTAAAGTGTTGGAATGGATCTGGCTGAATAAAGTTCAGAGACTAGGGGCCTGGAATAAACTTGTTGATAGGTGGGGAGGTCAGCCAACACCCAGGGATAAGATTACTGGATATTTAATTGTAGGATCAAAATTGGATTGGCTGCATCAATATCTTGGTTTCTAATGTTTTTATTAAGCCCCTGGATATAAAGAAATTTAGTTGATTGTAGGCTAAACCGCTTTGATGCGCTGTGTAGAGGTAGAAATCTCCTGGATCAGTTAGCTGGTTCCTGGTAGGGAATGAAGAGAGCTTATTTTATAGATTGACATTAGATCATTAGAGCAGAGGGAGTATCTGGTACTTCTAGCTATAAGAGGTATATCTTCATGCAATGGATCATCTGGTTTGGGATGGTATGCAGGCGTGTTTTGAAGAATCAAGGATGGGCAGCTCTAGTAAAATTAGGTTCAAGAGCAATGAATGATGCTATAGATTTAATTTTTTGGAAATCCAGGAAGGGATTTACAGTGTCAGGAGGTTATAGAAATTATTACCCCCTGAAGGATTAAATTCTTGAGATAAACATATAATTTTTTCACAGCAATCATCACCTTCCTCTCAACCATCCCTTGCTTTCTTTCTTTCTTTTGGTATATCTTCTTTTAAGTGTAATAAAGCCTAATTTTTTGGGTTATCAAGGGAGAGGGTATAGCCTTCCAAAAGCAGGTATCCAATATTAAACTAGAGGGCTCTTAGGGTGATCTGAAGTTGATAAAAACTTGCCCTGAGGAGACCCTGAAAGAGCTCACAGAGGCCTATTGGATTTATTTTACAATTACTTCTACAAGGAAGAGACTCCCACTCAAGGCAATTTTGTCTTTGAGTAGGATTCTCACAATCTTTTTTAGGGTTAGATAGAATCTTTTATAAGTAGGAATAAGTAAAAAGGGAGTAAGAAGATCTACATTTAATAGAGGAGAAAGATTTTAGAGTTTGTGGACAAATGGAGAGAAGATAAAAAGGAAATGTGCTCTAAGGTGGCTCTTCTGGAGCTAAAACTTGCCAAAGTTTTGCAGTAAAATACTTCAGGAAATAAGAGTAGTTAAGCAGTGGTAAATTTTTTACAAGCATAAAGTTTTTGGATCCTGAAAAGCTATAATTTATGTAAATCAATGGTTCATAACAATTTATTTCAGGATTTCAATACATTCCTGGTCTTGGGTATCAGAGTTTTAGTACTGATATTGGTTATCATTCTTTTGGGCTTGGGCCTCTGGGATTCTGAGCAGGCCAGCCATAGGACCTAGTGTGGTTAAGTGTAACTATAATTATGGGGCTAATTTCTTACCTAGTTTTTCATGACCATATTGGGAAGGTTTTAGTTCAGACCCAGTGTTCTGGAGGCTAGAATGGCAGCAGAAATCTTGCTAGTGGAAGGGAAAATATCTGGCTCCTAGGTCAATAGTAGTTTCCTAATGTTCTTTTTAATCTCAGATTGTACAATTGTATAATCATATTTAAGGAGTTCACAGTTTTGGGGTAAGTTCTAGGTCTATTGATGTCCTCTCATACTCCCTTTATCTCAATTGAATTGTCCAGAATTTCTTTATTGGAAATCAAGGTCTTATTGGTTTCTCAGGTTGACTTGCAGAAAATTGGAAGGTTGATCTTGATGCACCCCATCAACAGCCAACTGGGATGGTGTATTGTCTTGAGAGATGGGTCTTGGTTTTCTTAGGGCCCATCATCTTGATTGTTCCTTTAATTTTTAGGGAAATTTTGATTGTTGTCTGGCACTTATTGTCAATACTGAAAGACTCAAAACATTTATTTATGGTTGATCTTGAGCCTTGCAAAAAATGAAATGGACTAGAATTTATCCTGATGATTGTTCAGCTATCCTTCTGAATGCAATTTTCACTTCTATGATCTCTCTCTTAGTGTTTATTTTGATCCATTTATCCTTTTGTATTAGGTGGATTGCATGCACATATTATACTATATAAAGTTGTATAATTCTTAAATATAGATCAAGTCACTTTAAATTTTCTCTTTTCTCTATTCCCTTTCATACTCCAAAAATCCAAAAGATTTTTTCTAGTCTCTTCTTAATTCTTGAAAAATCTCAAGGTTGTTCTTCTTTGCCTGTTTTCTTAAGCAGCCATAGCTGTTGCATTTCTGCAAAAACTCTTACTTTGTTACAGTGTTTTACTGTATTCTTTTCTAAGCTTGTCAAACAGGCTAAGTTCATATAGGTCAGGGAGATGTTTAAACTCAAACAATTAATCTCTAGGATTAGTTATAGGGATTTTTAATACCTACCGCTCTCTGCTCTCCTGAGATAATTTTCAAACTCCTTTAGACTTTCTTGGTCTTTTGTTATGGGTTAAATTTTACTATGGTGGCAAATAAAAATGATAAATGATGTTGATCTTAAAAGTGCCTATAAAAAATCTGAATGGATGCAAGTACCAAAGAGCTTATTTATAAAAACTCCTGGGCCTCTTACAAGAAATAGCAGTCTAGGCCTATCTTACCTCAAAATAATTTTGAGCTTCTACTGAAAAATATGGACAAACACCCATTGATCCATCTTAATATCAAAGAAAACTTTATCAAGCTCTTTAATTGTAGTACTAATGACAGAGAAGTCATATAAAACACTTAGGGAAACTAATTAGCAACAACAACTCCTGTCAGGAAATCTGATTACAGTGGTTAGACTGAACTATTATTCATCTTCCTCATGCTCAGAGAGACATGTATACGGCATTCTTCTATTAACTCTGATTGAGTTAAATCAGCCAGAATTAGAACTTCAGGTTAATAAAGAGTAGGGGAAAATTAATCTCCCCAAATATGATCCAAATCAAGGATGCCCTTCCAATTGGTTGATTACATGATCTCAGAAGCATGACCCCAGAAATATGACAGAAATATTCCCTGCAGTACATGCCACTGCCCACCCACAATTCATATGGGAAGATTTTGGAAATTTTTTCTTAATAGGCAGGTCAAATGCTTGCCAATGCAAGATATGAAGACATGCAATATAATACATGAGCTCATAGGCTGAAAAATTCTAGACAATATGAAGTCAGGCAGCAAAGGTAAACCAAGTGCAAGTGCCCTGTAAAATATTGAGATCCCATGCTGGCATGGCATGGATGCCTGACTCTGTGGGCTGAAACTAGCAGTCTGAGGATCAGATGGACTGACTATTAAGATTCAGAAGCGCCAGATAATTATCTTTGCAAGAGGGTGAAAATCTTATAAAGGGTGCCAACCTAATCAGAGATTGAGCAGAAAAATTACTAGTAACAGAAAGAGTAAGAAAACTATATCTTAGTTATTGCAAATAGCTACCAACCCACAGCCAGAGTATCTGATTGAAATTTTGCCTTGTCATCCACTTGCTGCCACAGGTAACTTTCTCCCGCAGGCTAGAAAAGATGTCATCAGCCTGCTGACCCCATGACTCAATTGGTACCTATTGATTGTTGCCATACAATCAACTATCAACAACAATACAATGAATCATAATAAAGATAAAGAAACCAAGAACTAAAGTCTTGATAACTCCCAACCCCCATCATCTGAATTCTTTTCATGCAGCATAGATGATATCAAACCCTTTGATATCCTCTTTGGAAAACTATTTCTGTTTGAAGCAGCTAATAATATTATTAAAAATATTTTTTATATGTATGATCTTTTACATATAAATGAGCTTTATTACTATATTCAGGAGCTGAAAAAATACTGGCAAACAAATTTATTGTTAAAGCTGTGAATATAACCATAGGGCCCATCATTATTAAAAGTTTAGATCTTTCCTGTGGCCAAATTTTACCTGTGAAAAATAACCCAAGCCCTTAACAATACAACTGAGAACCATTTAAAGTAAATATATGTACCCCTATTGAACTTAAAAACTATGGTTTGGTGCTATTATTGAGTGGGTTTAAAAGAAATAACGCTCAAAGGTACTGGACAATGCCAACCTTCAGTTTAAATCAAGAATTACTCTACCACCACATTTACCCCACTATGGTGAGGAAATCTTAAGTTATAACAACATTTTTAAAATCATGGAACCCAAAGAGGAATACAATGTCTTAGAAAAAGATGAATTTTATGGATAAATAAAATGTTAATTGACTCACTCTATCAGTTATTTATACAAGATAAGCCTCAAATCACATCTGATAGTAAAAAGACCTGGATTTTTTAGGAAATATTACCAGGATTATCTCACACCAGAAAGTTGAAGATTTCACCCACCTTAAGGGGAGTCCACCTAAGTCATACTCTATCTACAAGCTTATATCTAATGAGGATAATGCCATCTGAAAACACCTTAATAAAGAACTGGAAAGGTTACTAATTTGACCTACCTATTCATCTGTTAGTGCTGGTTTCTACTGTATTTCTTAGAACAATGAAATGTTAATACTAGTCACTTATTATTAAGTCCTGAACAAATAACTGATAAAAATTGATATAAACTGCCACTCATTGATTAAATGTTTATGCCCTAGAAAAATTGCCTGTTTCTTAATTAAATACCTAGCTATGTATACAATAAAATCAGGGACAATAACAAAGAAATCATCATCAGCTCTTTGAACTAAATATGAGCTTTTCAAGTGTGTGATTCTTGGTTTTGGCATGTAAAACAGCCATCAAATTTTGTGGCTTAAATAAAACGTTCTGCCTTGAAAAATTATTGGATAAGGCCCACAAAATGGCATCACAAGAAAAACCTGGAAGCCAATTTTTGGCATTTGATTTCTTAAAATTCTAGCCATGTCATCCAAATTTCAGCTCAATTAAAAAATCCTCACTTTTTTTGAACATAATGTTTCTGTGAAAGTAATCAAACCCACTCATGTGATTGTCAAGTATATACTTCTGGGAAGTAAAATAAACAAGATAAAGGGGAAATCAAGAAGATAATAATACTTCATTGGATATTAATTGATGAGGAGCAAATGTGACTGTACTACAGTCACATTGGGCTGTGGTTTCACAAAGAGGTTGAATTGTGATGGATTTCATAGGTTGAAATTCAAAACAATAGGATTGGCCTTGGAGAGACTTTCAAGCGTAGTAATGGATTACCCAGGAATCAATTAGGCTGTAATAATTGAGGGCCAAAATGAATATCTGAACAATTCAGATTATGAGACTAGGTGTCTCAAACCGTCTAATTAACCATGGAGGTTAATTGATACCCAGGAATCAATTAGGCTGTACTAATTGAGGCCGTAATGAATGATCTAAACGGTTCAGATTATGAGACAAGGTGTCTCAAACCAATTGATTAACTGGGAAGGTTAATTAATTGATACCCTTGAATATGATTAATTAGGATTTAATCATAGGGCCAAAATGGACTTGACTTTATCAAGTAAAGACTTGTTGTCTTCAAACAGATAATTAACTGGGAAGGCTAATTAATATATGCTGGTAATTTTATTAATGAGGATTTAATTATATTGTTTAATTGCCTTGACTGTGTCAAGAATTTTGGTTAAGGTTAACCAAAAGTAAACCCTCGAATTGTGGTTTTAAATTGCCGTTTTAGCAAGTTAATTAGGTTAGAAGCACCGCTCAATTGATTTGTAAAGTGCTGAGGCACCGCCTGGGAAAGTTCCTGGGCGCCGCAGTGGCGCCTGGTTTGAGGTTCAAAGCGTTTTAATGGGGTTTTAATGCAAAAAACCATTAAATGCAAAAAAAAATGGCTAAATGTAGACAATGGTGTCTATGCATTCAGGATTGATCAGCTGGTTCCCAGTTGGAACAAGGATAGCTTGGATCAGAAATAAGTATATTTCACAGGGTTTTGGCGCCAAAAGTCTGGAATGCTTCAAGCCAAAACAATACATTTCCACAGAAGGAATCAGGTGATTCTGGAATGTATTAGGGCACATTCTTATAGGTTAAGAGTGTAAAGATATTTTTTTAAAGATCTGGATTGGATGACACCGTTATGTCATAAACCACGTGATAGGAATCTAGGTGTGATTCCAGAACTGGAGGGGTTTTCAGCCAAATGTACCCCAATTGGTACATAATGGAAACATGATAATAATTTACAAATATACTTACGTGTGACAACGGTTGCTTTCCCCTCAATCATTTTATGCTTTATATTTTTGCTTTTAACTGAAAGAAGACTACCATGGAATGAAAGAGATGGTCTGCAGCTAAGACTATGGGAAGTGAAAACGTGGAAGTGATCAACAGATGGCAACAAGTTTAACATCAAGATTGCTTGCCTGGAATCCAAGCTCATCAAAGCTTACATAAAGGATTCCCTGTCAAACTGTAAAAGAGTCAGACTGGTATAATGAAAAAGCAAGCATGAATTTCCTGGATCCATCACAGCAACTTGTGGGAAGCTTCAAATATGGAATTTAAGAAGACAAGAAGTATGTTTTATTGGATAATGCTTTAGACTTATATAGCTTACGCTGTGGCAGGGATTTAAGTTGAATCAAAGATAAGAATGATCATTTGTGGGATGGGTTCAAGTTGCTGGATACTTGTACAGTCATGTGATATTGGCTTGTTACCATTGCTGACATGTCAAACTGCATATTGGAAAGTCTTCAAATTGGGCAATGACTGGATGTTAAGTGGGTTGGCAGTAGCCAGAACACCCGTACATCTAGCTCCTTGACACCCCCTCCCCTTTAAGAGATTACTCTGGTGCATCAGGAGGGGGCTTTGTATTGAAAGCTGCCGCCTGATGTTCCTGGAGTTGCTTTCTAGTTGGTGCCAGCCAATTCAAGTGTTTCCCTTTGCTGAGTCAAATGAAGTATCTGTGGTACTTTTTGATGACAGGGTCTTTGGCGCCCTGGAACTTAACCAGGTAGGTGTTTCTGTCTGGTCTGTATTTGGTGACTCTTCCTGGTCCCCTGTGTACTGAGTCTAGCTTCTTTCTGTTTTCTTCCAGGACCCAGAAAGGGGAGTTGATGGGGAGTGGTTCCTCTGTGGAGGTTATCTTTTGTGTTTTGAGCATTTTGTTTTCTGCTATTTTAGCTTTGAGGTGTATGTGTTGTAATGCTGGCGCTTTTTCTCTACTGTGGGATGGCTTCCCTGGGGAATTTTCACATATGGTTGATTATTGCAGGTGACTATCTCTGTTTTGTATCTTTATGTTATCTCAAACGGTGAGTAGCCTGTCCCTTGGTTGGTATGTACCCGAGATACTAATAATGCATGTATCACGTATAGTGGCCATGTGTCTCTAGATTTACCATCCATTATTTTCTTGAAAGTTCTAATGAGACTGCTGTTTAGGCGTTCAACTCTGCCGTTGGCCTGTAGGGTGAGGTTGTGGACTGTCTGATTTTTTTGCTTTTAAATTGTTGTTTACTACGTGCCCTGCTAGCTCTGTGGCTCCATCAGTTATAATGTAGTCTGGAGTACCGTAGTCAGATATAATTGTCTTGTTTATGAAACAATTTATTGTTTCTGCTTTGTGATTCTTTGTTGCCCAGCAGATAGGCCAGTGTGTAGCAAAGCTGATGGCTACAATTAGGAATTTTTTTGTTTTAGTTTCTTGGAAGAGTCCTGCTACGTCCAGTCCCCAAACCTTATATGGTTCAGGGTCAGGTGCTGGTATAACTGTTGGCTGGGGAGTCTTGTTGCTGGCATATTTCTCACACACTGTGCACTTTTTCAGAACATTGATTATGTCTTGTTTAAGATTGGGCCACCATACTATCTCTTTTAATGTGAGATATAGGTTGTTAGCCTTTGTGTGTCCTAGCAGACGGTGATGTCTTAGTATAGTGTTGACTCTTTGTTCAAGTGGAATGTATGAAATGTGTTTATCCTTGATGATTTGGTATAAGTGTCATTTGATACATGGAAATGATTTTCATTCCTTACTAGCGTATTGTGGATTAGTTGATGTGTAAAAGGGTCTTTCTCTTTTGTCTTGTACTCAGTGTTATATAGTTTGTGCCATTCAGGGTCCAGGTGGTTAGGATGATGCTCTCTTAGCTGACATATCCTAGAGAGATCATTGGCCATGACTGGCTCTGCCCCCCTTTTGTACTGGATGTCTGTTGTAAATTGCACCATTAATGCTATTTTGATCTGGCCTTTGAATAGTGATATGTGTGAATATTTGGTTGGTTTTGCTTTCAACTTTTGGAATTCCTTGCCTTCTGTAAATGGGTCTGATCCAAACTCTACCCATTCCGGAATACCATACCTGCTCTTGTCTGATCCTGGTATGACCTCACCCCAATGTGACCCCCTCAACCACTCTGTCTACCTAATGAGTGATCATTGAATCTTATCTACTATTTAAGTAGAATCATTTCTCCTAATAAAGACAAGTTTATCCACATTTATGTTGGCTTTAATATTCTTCAAGCTTTTTCCTGTCCTTTTTGCCAAAAGGAATTCTCATCTTGTATTCCAGTAAATTAAGGTATGTGCTCTTAATTTTGCCCTGAAGGCTAACCCAAGGCTAGCTTCAACCCTCAAATCTTTTGTTATAAAGATTTCCCACCCTGTCCTCCTGGATGTTGTCCCCAGGAGCCAAACACAACAATGTCTAAATTGAGCTGTTACAGCAGGGACATCCATTTGTCTTGTTTCTGTTCAGTGTGTTCTTAGTTTTGAAAACAATTGAGTATTTATGATCAGTTAGTACTCAGACAATTTAAATGTCCTTCTAGATAACATCTCCATTTCTTGCATGTGTGGTATATTGCTAGCAATTCCTTATTGTGTATTGGGTACCTCTGTTCAGTGTTGTTTAGTCTTCTACTTCTGTAACATACTGACAGGAAGTATTTCTTCCCTGGCTGGCAGATGCATAGTACTGCGCCAATGGCGGTGTCACTGGCATCTGACTTGAGCTTTTAGCACCCATTGTTATTAGGATGTTGTAAGATTGGCGCTTTGATAAGAGCTTGCTTTAGTAGTTGGAAATTCTTGTCATATTCTGGTGTCCAGGAGAATTTCTTTTTGGCATTACCCTTGGTTAGATATTTATTGGTGTGGTTAATTTCCTGCCGTCTTTGATGTATTTCCTTAGGTAAGCTACCATTCTGAGAAAGCATCTAACTTGTTTAACAGAGGTGGGGTGTTGTATGTTGTTTATGGCTTTTATTTTATCTGGATCTGCTTTGATGCCACTGTCAGAGACAATGTGGCCCAAGAACAGGAGTTCCTTTTTCATAAATTGGCACTTGCTAGGCTTGGTATAAATTTTGTGCTTTGTGAGTCAATTGAGTGTTGTGCAGACATGCGTGAGTTGTTCCTCTTTGGTTTTTGAGAATATGATGATGACTTCAAGGTAAAATAATGTATTTGAGAGGCCATTCATCACTTTTTTCATCATGATGACAAACTTTGCAGGGGCGTTGGTCATCCCAAAGTTCATTACCCTGCACTAAAAGGATTCCAAATTGTGTACAGAACACAATTTTTGGTATGTCCTTTTCCTTTCCTTTACTTGGTTGTAACCTGAGGTGAGGTCAATTTTGGAGAAAAAATTGGCTCCAGAGAGTCTTGCAAAAAGGTCCTCTATGACTGGGAGGGGATTTTTATTTTTCACTGTGCTTGCATTGATAGCTCTGTAGTCTGTTACTAGATGGAGTGAGCCTTCCTTTTTCTTTACAAAAAACACTGTTGCCCCCAGGGGATTTGGATGGGCAAAAGACGTTTTTAGCTAGCTTATCTTCAATGTGATTTTTGAGGTTTTGTGTCTCCATATGTAGAGTGTAGAGGAGTGAAGGTTTGGGCATGTTCTTGCATAGATCAATGCCATGTTTGACCCTGTTTAGGGATAGGTCTATTAGCTCTTCCTTAAATATGTGGGTGTATTCTTTTAGGAGTGCTGCAAGCTCTGGAAATGTAATTTTGGCTGTTTACACGTTATTAAATTTGGTGTACCTCATTATGTGGATATACTATCTTTGGTTAGACGTTCTGAGTTGTCCTGATTTATGATTTGGATAAATACTGTGTCTCTTATAGGATGAGATTGTTAGGTTCTTTTTGGATATTAAAATTGACTCCATTGCATTTGATGGTCATGGTCTTTGTTTTCCAACATACACTAGAGTTCACTTGGTTGAACCTTTCCATGACTTCTAAAATGTTGTAGGTTATGTTGTTCATGACAAGTCCTTTGATGGACCTTTGTATTCCTTGAAAGTCATTTATGAAGGGAGTTGTTTTGCCTTTGAGTAGAACCTTTGATTTGTCTACCATTCTGATATATTTGAAGTTGGATTTGACAATTGGTATTTTATATTTGGTTATAAATGGTTTGCTTATTATGGTGTGTTGTGCACCAGAGTCAAATAAAATTTTATAGTGTATGTGATTTATAATAACATGGGTAGACAAGAAGTTGTGAGCAATCTTTAATTTTTACATTCATAAAGATAGAAGATTGCAGGACACATGGGATGCAAGCAGCAAGGTTTGTGCCTTGGTACACTTTATTGTTGGTTTGGGGGGAGACAGGGGCACTCAAGCCTGATCCCCTCTTCTTTTCCCTATTCCTCTGTTTTAAGACCTTTGAGGTCAGAGAATGTGGGGTCAAATTTGTAGTGGGTTCCTGTTTCAGCATTGTTTACTTTGTCAGTATCTTCCTTCTTGGGGTGGGAGCAGTTTGTGCTCTAGCTGTTATTGCCAATATTTCAATTGGAGTTGCCATTGTTTTTTTAGTGTTTAGTGTTTTGCTGCTTGTTTCCATTGGAATTATCTCTTCCATTGCCATTGGAGGAGCAGTTGCTGTTGCATGCCGCATATTCCATGTTTGCGCGTTTTTCAGCAAGCTTGGCTTCTGCAATGAGCGTGGGCATGGAGGTGTTGGCTTCTTGGCAGATGAGGGCAGCAACAGAGGGTTTCATTCTGCTGATAAATGATGCTCTAGTGTGTATGTTGTCTGCTTGTGCTGGGCTTTAGTTTGTGGCATATTTCCTCAAATTCCTTGGTGTAAGCTGTGATAGTGGTCTTCTGAGGAAGATTGCTGAGCTGTATTGCAATGCCTTGGAGGGATTCAGTGACGCAGAAGTTGTGTGTGATGTCCGCTTTGAACTCTTCTCAGTTACCAAGTTGGTTGTCAGTTTGTGAGCCAACCCAAGTGGTGAACTAGTTAACCGCGGCCTTGTACAGGTGCTTGCTGGCTTCCTGGACCCATTTTTTGTGGGGGGTGTGGCTGGTGCGGAGTTTAGCGGCTGAGTGGCCCAGTCAGTTGATTATGTTTTCTTTGTTTTTACCAAAGAACTTGTCAATACCAATTTACTTGGTGTTGTTAACTTTGCCTGTGATAGGTGGTTGTGTATTTTTTTGTTGTTGGAGAGAGCAACTGTATTGAATTATCTTGGCACATTCTTTGGGCATGACCAGTCCTTCAAATACAGTGCATCCACTAGGTATATCTTCATCAATGTTGTGGGTGCAGAAGTACGTCTTCCAGGTATCCTGGGATGTAGCCTGGTTTAGTACGTGAGCAAAGGTGGGCGGCTTCTGTTCAGTCATTTTCTCTTTCATGGGCTTGGTCAAAAAACTGTAGCTGTTACCAGTGATGAGGAGCAACTTGTGGGGAAGCTTTGAATATGGAATTTAGTAAGAGAAGAAGTATGTTTTATTAGATAGTACTTTAGACTTATATAACATGAGCTTTGGCAGAGATTTAAGTCAGATCAAATACAAGGATGGTCATGTGCAGGATGGGTTTGAGTTGCTGAATACTTGGACAGTCATGTGATATTGGCTTGTTGCCATTTCTGGCATGTCAAACTGCATATTAGAAAGGCACCAAATTGGGCAATGACTGGATGTTAAGTGGGTTGGCAGTAGCCAGAACACTCATGCATCCAGCTCCTTGACAGAATATAGGATAATTATAATATCATGGGAAGCCACATACTGTCCATGTATGTAATGGTAGTCATGGGGCTTCTCCAAGTGAGTGTTCCTCTTAAGTCAGGAGGTTTGTCCAAGTTGTGTTTCACTTAGGATTTGAAATGTTTGATCCTGTAATAGATGGTCAAATAATATTAGTGCAACCAGCTTAATGATTAGTTGGGGAATCATTTGGCAAGTCACTTGGATGATTAATTCCCCAAGAGGGAGTAATTGAAGATGTTGCAATATGATAAATGGGGGAAATCCATGCCACAAAAAAATTGTTGGGCAGGTAAGCCCATCCAAGAGATCCACATTTGAGATACCAGCAACAATCACAGGATTGTTGCTCAAAAAAACTTATAATCCTGTTAAACTATTGTAAATGGTTAGCAAAATGGCAACTAATAAGAAGAAAAATCAAATGGAATTCAAGATCAGCATTTCATCAGAAGCATAGACAATTTTTTCAAGAAAAATTTAAACTCAACTGATTTAATTAATTTTTAAAAAATAACATTCTTATGCCTTTTATGGTTTGTCACACTTTTTTCTTCCCAAGAAAAATAAATTTATTTTTGGCTGCCAAGGTTTTTATTGGTAATAAGGGGGGGAAGTTAGTTCTTCAGATATAATTATCCTGGGGATATACACCAGGTTGTGAAAGCCAGAATGAAGAAAGATCTTTTTTATTGAAAAAGATAATTAATGAAGTTAATCATGGTGTTAAGTTGGGGTTTCTTTTATCCAATAGATGGAAGACAAAATCCAGCTTTGAGTTTTAAGATTGTTTCAAATCCTGGTAAGATGAAAGTACTATATAAAATTCCCATACTCAAAGACAAGATCAATATATATACATTCCTTGGCATGATTGCATGAATACATCCACTTTTTGATTCTGAAGTAGGATGTCTTGACAGCCTCTTATCTAAATTGCTGGTGCCTAGACAAAATGTTTTATGGACATTATAAAGAGATCTATGCTTCTTCCAGATTAGAAAACCTCATCACATCTCTCCTAATAAGTAAAGTAGCTTTTAAAGCTTTGTGCTAAACAAAATTAACTCAGATTAAAATAAAATCAAGACCAATGGATTTATATTGATCAACAATAAATTTGGATTCACCTCTATTTTTTTATACCTGGGTTGACTCTGCTTAGTGCCAAAGCTTTTAAAACTACTGTACCCCAAAATTGATGGGGACTATAAAATGAAAATCCATGCCTTTAATGTCTTCATCTATGATTTCTTTTAAATCAAATAGATACTAAAAATCTCTCTTAGTGACTCATGAGTCATACAGATTCACCAAGAGATAGTGTCACTTCCATATTACCAAAAAGTAACTACTGGCTACACTACAATTTCTGATTAATGAACACTTTAACTAAAACAACAGGAAGTGTTAACCATATTCACTGCTAGCAAATCCCTCATTTATTTCAAGGTTTACAAAAATCCATCTAGACACCAAGCCAGCTGGATTATCACAACTGAGAGCTTTGATATGAAGATACAGTACAAATAAGAAAATACTGTGTGGTTGTACATGTCTTAGTTCTCTTATATATTCTCACAATTGCAGTAAAATCAATTATAAATCCAGACTAAAAACTTCTTTTATTATAAATCAAGGGAAAATAATTTTCCCCAGGCACCACAGATATTACCATCAACACAGTATTAAATACAAGCACCTGTTTTCAGGCATCTATGGCACATCACATATAAAACTATCTGAAAGGAACATCATAACACATATACTTACATATCAAAGGGTATGCACCATTACATGTTAATATTGAGGCCTAGACCGCACAAGAGCCGTAAATCTCTTCAAATTTTTCAAGACAATGAATGGTGGCCCACTCTATGCTGCAACAACCTGAAAGTACTCAACCAATGGAAAGCGTGTGGTAGTTATAAAAGAGCGCTGCCTGAAGTTGGTACTATCAATTTTTATAAATAACCTCAAAAAGGTGGGTCCCTAGACATTGGGGCCATTTCTAATAAATCCAAGGGGGAAAAGTATACTGTCACTACCATATACTTTCCCACCTGCAGGTCTGTTGACCAAAAAATTTAAGCAATAGAGTTAGATATTTCAGAATATATATTGATAAGGGAATCATTGTTGAGTTTGGAAAAAAGAACTTCTAGTTTCAGATGAAGGGAATGAGCTAAATCCCTATAAAAGCAATGTCTACCTCACCAAGCAAAGCATCAAAAATACTGTGATTGTCCTTTATCATAAAAAAGAAAACAGAGGGGTTATTTAGACTCAATTAGTCATTAAACCAAGATTTTGATAAACTCACAGTTTGCTTCCCAGAGGACTGGCCCACATATCTCACAACTGAACTTCAAGTATGTTGCACTTGAGTTAACAGAGCCTTCAAGAAAATTCTTTTTGGCTAGTTTATGGAACACAAATCAATATTTTCAAGATGCTACCTGGACTTAAATTGACATTCTCTCAATATATCCTCTCAATATATACCAAAATCCTAAGAGGCTAAAAGAGTCAAAGAAGACACCATATTTCTCTTAAATTCCTTGAAACTATATATGAGGTATGGGTGTTAAATTTAGGCAGAAGCAAATTGAAACCTAAAAATGAAGGCTTGAAATTTTATTTCAGGGATATGATAGCAATGCCTACTCAGTTCAAGGACTATGAAAAAGATGCTAGGAGAAATTCATATAACACAATTAATTCTGTACATGATAAGCCAAACAGAAATAGATCAATAGAATTCTTCTTTACTAAGAAAATTAACTTGAAAATTATTATATCTAATCTCCTGAAAACCTCCCAGTAGACATTATGCCTGGAGATGACGCCGCTCTTTAACCTGGGGAGTGTCAAATTTCATGATGGGCTCACTAATAAGGTTTCAAGTCAAAAAAATACCTGCAACTTGACTCGATCTCCCCAATATTCAAAGTCAAGGCATGCCAAGCTGATTCCACCAGCTGAGATGCCATAGCTAGTTGCTTCATATATTGTGTAGCTCATTTATCCCAAACTTTTTCATATAACAGGAATATCTTTCCAACCCTGATTCCACTCATAATCATATATAATGACTTCTTTTAAAAAAAGTAAATAGTTAAATATTTCTCCCCCTTTCTATCTCTCATCTAAAAGAGCAAAGTTACAACACCAATATATTTAATTTATATAATGAAATATATACTTAAGATTAAATAACAAAATTGATCATAGATGTGGATAAATTTATTCCTTCACTAGAGTTTGAATAAATGTGTATATCTGAATAAAATAAAGGGGTGCATTTAAACAGTTCAAACTAAGCTAAACATTTAAAAAATTAACTAATACTTAATTTTAGAAATTAGTTAAATTAAAAATATCTTAAGAATTTTTATTTGATTTTAAATTGGTTGTAGCTGAGGTTAACTTCTATACCTTGTCACTATTTTTTCACACAGAGTGGGTTCTGACATTTTCTAGTAAAAGTGGTGGAATTTAATGTATAGTGGAAAAAGATTACATACTAAAAAGTTAAGCCTAATTAAAGAATAAATAATTTATATTTATTGAATAAAATAGGTTATTGATATTATATCCTAAAAAGAACTTTTTAAATCCAATGTACTTTGGATTAAAAAATTCTATGATTGATTGTATTAGCTAAATTGGTTTTAAAATTAAAGAAGTTTTTGTCCATTTCCTTACAATGCTTTTTATTAACAAGAGTAACTAATCAGTAGAATATTATTTCAATTGTATAAATGCATATTTTCTATTATATAGTATAACCTAAAAAGAAAGCTTGATATTAATGGAATATATATCATATTGGTGAAGGATCATCAGTATTATTGGTGAATGGAATTCAAAAACTATTTTTTACAAAATCTGATTATTCCACTATGATTATAATATTTGGAGTTGGCCACTTTGATTTGGGCAAGTGCCTAAAGTCAAAATGCAGAGATCAAAATCTCCAAATTGATGGTTTTTTATCTCTGCACTTTTTTTCAATAAAAAATTTCCCCAAAAAAATTAATCTTTTTCTTAAATTTGACTTTTTTAAAATGTTTTTACTAGTAGCTAAAATCAAAAAACCAAGTTCAAAGTGCCCAAATTGATGCAATTTAAAATACACCTTAAATTAATTTAGCTTTTAGAATAGATACTATTCATCCTTTTTAATATAGGGGACAAAATCAAAAGTGCAGAAATTGAAGTCTGGAAGTCTCCCAATTTAATATTTGAGGCCCCAAAATTAAAAAATTAAAATATCGCTTAATATTGATTCTATCACTATGTAAATGATCAGAAAAGCTTCATAAACATATCATAATCAACCCAATAAGCTAAAACCTATTATACAGATTCAAAATCATCCTTAAATAATTTGATTAAAATTTCAGTGATTTTCATTATGTAAAATATAGAGTGCTGAATGAAAAAAATCTGATATGATCACTTAGTAAATTACTGGGTGTAGTAATAGAGTGCACAAATCAAAGATGCTTCAAATCAAAATTCAAAACACACTGATTTAGTGCTCACCAATATATTTTAAATTATGGTTGGAATTTAATATTTTATTAAATAAGCTCCAATAGGTGTTTATAATTGAAAGTTTGGAAATCAAAAGTCCATTTAAACCAAGCAAACACTCTACTTTTAAAACCCATAATAATTTAACCAGTGTAATTTTAAAGCTTAAAATTAGCATTTAAAAGGTTAAAGACTTGCTTTAAAATATAGTAGAGCTTCAGGCATTTTGGGTTAGTTTATAATAGATTTTTAAATTATTTAGTAAAAACTTCTGATTTTGGCAGTTTTTAGAAAATATTAAATTAATTTAAAATGTTACCATGTTTCCTTATGTTTTTAGGGAGTGTCAAAATCAAAGTGCCAAAATTGAAACTCCCTGATTGTCTGATTGAAACCCCCTTTTTGCTCCTTTCAAAAGCATTATAGAGTTAAATTCTAAATCAAAATATTTATTAAAACTAACAAAATATAGTAAACAGCCCTCTGGCTTTTAGATTCTTCTTAAAAAATTATATTTCTATTAATAATTTATATTGTTTTTTACTAACCAAAAAATACTAACTTTGAGCCATCTAGATGCCCCTTAAGTCAACTCCCATCATCCCAAAGAAGGCCACCCCTACCAGATCCAAGAAGCCTGGCCCCAAGACCAGTAAAAAAATCACCAAAAAGGCCACCAAGAATACCCCTGAGCCCTCCCCCTCTCCAGAAGAGGAGCCTTCTGAAGAGGACCCTATCCCCAGCCCCTCTAAGAGCCCAACTGGGCACAAGTTTGTCCACAGTCAGGAAGATGAAAAGGAGACGCCCCTCACATCTCAGAAGAAGACCATGAAGACCTGTACAGCTCTGGAGATGCTACACCAACTGAGGATGGCTTTGAGACCTGGGATATCCTTAAATTCCAAAATATTTGCAACTATGAAGAGGAGTTCTGACTGCCAGATGTCCTGCCCATCTTCTTTCCAATAATTTCCTCCAAGGGCAATGCTGGGTTCTACCATGATGGTTTTATGTTTAATTTTAATGATGAGCAGAAGCACTTGGTGCTTCATCATTACAAGTGTGAGGGGCCTACCTACCCTGCCTGCCTGACTACAACTGGGTTTACCCAGTTTAAGAAGCTGAATAATCAGCACACCTGTCTGGAACCAACTGGGGTATATCAGCACCTATAAAGTGGTACCTGCACCAGATGCAGCCTTTCAACAGGGGCCTTACCTCCCAGGAGATAGTCACTGGGGCTATTCACAACTTTATCAGTTTCCAAAAGATAGCTGTTGGTACTTTTGGATCCCTTCAAAAGTATGTGAGTGATAATTGCCGGAAGTCTGACAATGTGGGCAGAAGTGCCACCTCCCTCCTGGAACTGGATATACCCAATGAGCTCAGAGTCACCTCCAAGGATAAACAGTTTCTTCTTCATGACAATGGGCCTTATGAGCATAAAATAACCATTGGCTATGCCACCCAGGAAAGCCTTAAAAGACTGATGGCTGCCAATATCTGGTTGGCTGATGGGACATTCTCATCATGCCCTAAGATTTTTCCCCAGCTTTGATGCATCCATGATAAGTATGGTGATAAGGTTTTACCAATGATTTACTTTCTAATGTCAGGAAAAAACAAGGATGACTATAATCATGTCTTGGAGATTCTAAAGGGGAAGTTGGATCTCCTTCCCCTTAATGATGCCCCAACTTCTACCCCCAAGAGGAAGAAGTCTAAAACCCCAAGCCAACCTGATGATGAAGAAACATCAGAGCCTTATCATACACACCTCCTTGTTGACTTTGAGTCTGCTCAAGCCAACATCTTCAAAAAGGTATTAAAGTGCAAGCCTCATGGTTGCTTCTTTCACTTCTGACAATGCCTCAGAAAAAAGCTGCAGAGCTTCACTGAGCTCAACAGACTGTTCACTAGATCAACCTCCCAGGAGCCCAAGGTGGCCTTCAACTCCATTTTTGCCATTGCCTTGGTGAGAAAAGAGGACTCCAGCAAGATCTATGAGGCCTTTAAGTATACCAAGTGTATGGAGGAAAATGCTGCTCTATTTGCTCCATTTGTTGATTACTTTGAATGCCAATTGATTGGAAAACTTGAGACCAGATGCCATGGAAGAAAGGAGAACAAGATTGAGTGTAACCTGTATAAGTTTGTTAAGAATAATACCATGAAAAATACTTCTTCTCTGGAAAGCTGGCACAACAAGTTTGCCAACTGTGTTGGGGTGAAGAAACCCAAGTTTAATGTCCTGATCAACAAACTCAAAGTTGAGCAGGCAACCAACAAAACTCTTTATCAGGAGTTTTTAGATGGATGCCAAAGTGTTTCCCAGAGCAGCAATGATCTCAACAGCTTTGAGATAGTCACAAAAAACTCCCTCCTTCCCTACAACTCCTCTAACTGGCTTACTCATCTTGAGAATATTGCAAAAGTTCTAATATTACAAATTAAATCTTGCATTGCTTTTGCTTTCTTTTAATTTTATGTTTTGACAATAAAGATTTTACCATAAAAATACATTTTAACATAGTTTTTTGTGTATTTTTATATTTAATTAAATACAGTTGCATATAAATTCCAGTCTAATTTTGTTTTTAAAAGTAAAAGGGAGTTTCTTTAAAAAACAGCTAATTTAAGAATATTTTTATTATCTAGCATATACTTTTTATTGCAGAAATGAATTTCATGAGGTTTTTTAGTCTAGTTAAGATTTTAAAATATATTTTTTAATATTAAAAACTGTATTTTATTCTGCTTCAAAGTTAACTTCTGGAAAATCAATTTTTGCACTTTGATCTTTGATATCTTTGATTTTTGCACCCTACATAGTGTTTCAATTTCTGCACTTTCAACCTTAGGAACTTCGATCTTAGGCACTTGCCCTTCGATTCCCTCATCTATTAACAAATCAGTGTTACACTCTCAAATTTACCTCTTTTTGGTTTTGATTTTGGTTGATGTATCATTACAAGCTTACATTAAAATGTATTTATTAAAGTTTATAATAATGTGCAAAATTTATTTAAATAATTTAAAAAATAAACTTTAATTGCATATCATATATCAAGTCAAAATTCAGTAGTTAGCTACATAAATATTTTAAGTCAAGTCATTAAGTTCAATCTCCCCTGTAATTGGGTATGAAACTCAAGTAATTTATTAAAAACACTATTTAAGTAGCTTGGATGAAATATGTTCATCTTAGAAAGTCCCATTTGCCACATCCTCGAGGGGAGATCTTGAGGTCAGCAACGTACTCGTGCTGAGTCAGGATAGCTAGATATTTGCTCTTCTTGTGGGAACAAGCAGGGTCTTCTAGATCCTTGGTGCTGCAGAGAAAGAATCTGTTGCCTTCGTCAATGTAGACTTCCTGGTTTACGTGAGCCCAGCCATCGTCGTAAGAGGGGTGGTTCGCAGCAGGGTCAGCCTTGTTGACAACGCGAGTGAAGTTAAAGCCAAGCTTGTTGTAGTGCTTGGCAAATGCATGGTTCCCTACCCGCAACTGGCCATAAGTAATCACTCTGATCTTTTTGGGATCCATGTGAAGATCTTTAGCCAGCATTGGAGCCATGAGAGTTGCAATGTTTCCACCGAGGGAATGGCCCACTAGGACAATGCGGAAATTGGGGTGCTTGTTGATGAGATATGCCACTATTGAAAATACTTGATAGCGTATTGATTCTGCAAATTCTAAGGAGCTTTGGTGAACTTTGGCATTTGGGATGTCACTGTAGTTTGCAGTTGTTGTGACGTAAGAGGAAAAGAACTTTGAGATGGTGTCGGATCCTCGGAAGGTAGCAATTATTTCTCTCTGCTCCTTATTCAAGTACACCTGGGCATGAGTATCAGTTTCTTTGTCATCAACGTCGCGGTAGATTATAGCATGCTTGCTGAGCATCTCGATGTTTCTGTTGTCTGAGTTGCGTTCAATTTCATTGCAGTAGGCAATGGCAGCATAGGGGACGTGGTCTCTGATCTCCTGGATGAGTGAAGGTGGTGCACGAGAAAGAGTGGGATGAGCATATTTTTTTGTTAAACCTGATATTACAGGATTGTAAGATTTGAAACAGGTTATAGCTTGTAGTTGTAAAAGAGAAATTAAAGTGATAGGCTTCATTAATGTTCATTTTGGTTTTAGACTTTTTTATATTGGAATGGAACTAGTGTGAATAAAGTATCTGATATTTGGCGCTGGTTGGCTCCGATTAGTGATCGAATTCCGCTGGTTTCTAGAGCATGTGTTGGCATCACCCCCGAATCCCCATTCGTCTCTTCTGGTTCGATGTGAATTTCAAATAACATTTTATTCTGGCCTTTAGTCAGAGATCTCCCTGTTTTCGTAGCAGTGTTTTCTATTTATTGACAGCGCAGACAAAGTCGAAATATTTGTTTGGGTGGGTTAGCTTTTCCGAAATCAGAACAACTTTTTCTCGTGAAATTTAATTCCAAACATAGCATTTAAACTCAAACATGCCCAACACATAAATTAATCAATATCTGCTTGATTTACTAATCGAGGCAATTTTTCAAAGCATCTCCGAATAGTAGTTTTTTTAAACATCAAAGTCTGAGAAGGCTTATTTAGAGTTATCCTTCATTCCTTTAAAGGTCGGTTCAACTGTTTACTCCCCCACCTTAAAAACCAAAGTATGTTTCCAGAAGTTTAAGGGGGAAAGAAACCGACCCACACTGAAGTACCAGTTTCATTATAAAACTTTTTTAAAATCAGCCTAAACTTCCATGGAGTTTTAAATGGGCAAGTTCCTTAGGTCGAAGTTCCTAAGGTCAAAAGTGCAAAAATTGAAAATGGGACCCCCAAAAAGTTCAAAAATTGAAACACTATGTAGGGTGCAAAAATCAAAAATATCAAAGATCAAAGTGCAAAAATTGATTTTCCAAAGATTAACTTTGAAGCAGAATAAAATAAAGTTTATAATATAAAACTATATATTTTTAACTCTGCTCTCACCTAAAGAGACCCCAAGAAATTTATTTCTGCAATAAAAAATATATGCAAGATAATAAAAGTATTCTTAAATTAGCTGTTTTTAAAAGAAAGTTTATTTTAGTTTCAAAAGCAAAATTAGACTAGAATTTATATGCAACTGTATTTAATTGAATATAAAATATAAAACTACACAAAAAAACTGCTTTATAAACTATATTTTTAATAAAAAAGGTTAATTTAATTTTCAGCTTATGTAAAGCTATAATAATACTTCAGTATAATCAAAATAAAGGATTTTTCCTGCAAGATACAAAATATGATTTTAGGTAATTTGGTTTATTAGTGATCTTATTTCAATGATAAAAGTTATAAAACTTTATCATTAAAATAATATAAAGTACATTACTTTCTTATTAAAGCTATACTATACAATTTTATACTTAATAAAAGATATAGTCTTATATCTTATTTATAATAAGTCACAATATTCAAAGATATTAAGAATCTGCCACTTACATATAATAAAATGAAGAATTGAATATTTTTATGTTAAAAACACTGTACTTCCACTAAAAATGATATAGATAGTTCAAAGTTGTATATCAAAAAGAAACATTTTATACATCTTATTTTGCTCTAATACATATAGTAAAAAGATATAGTAGAAGATAATTGAGGGTAATAATGAAGAGAGGATAACAGAATATTTCAAAACAGCAGGCTTGACCTGCAAGCAAGGTTCTGAGTAAGCAGGTTTGTGACCCGCAATCTGATTACCCAGCCACTCAAAGCCAGATTAAGAAATCAACTTGAATTGAAAAATCCAACAACATGAACAAATGCTGATCCCCTATGGTGGATAACTCATTTTGGCGCTTGACTCATTACCAGGATCAAGCCACCCCCCTTCACCATCCAACCATGTGATCAACGCTATCATGTTCCTGTTACCCATGATTCACACCAACTATATAATCATTATCTCTCAATAAAGAACATCATCTAGTTTCTAAAAGAAATTCCCCTTGTAACTCTGCTAAAACAGCACAGTCACAACATTGATAGCACAGGTAGGTTCTCCATCCTACTGCATCTTGTAAAATTCCGCCTGTTGCCTGTACTTGCCGCGGCCAACAAATCCTTGACAGAATCATGTCTGGCCTCCCACTGGACTGGACTCCGTACACCCCTGGTACTAAGATACCTGATGGTTTTTTCTTGTACCAGAACATGGTGATCCCACTACCCGCCTTCAATACCATGTCTGCACAAGGGTTCTTCCAGACGGCTGCCACCATCCCGCGGCCAACTGACAAAAACACCATGCCTGCCTACGTAGCCCAAAGACTCCAAAGGGCTGCCTTGGAACCTTTTGTCAGGGCCAACAACAACAACGCTGCCGCATGGATCCAGTCCGCTCAGAGCAAGCTGGCCCAGATGGAATGCCTGCAGCAATTTTGGATTGCGGAAATCTCCATCCAACTTACCCACAACACTGGCACCTGGTGCAACAAGTGGCATAAAAAACATACTGAGAAAAACTGGGATAACTTTAAACAAGACTTCTTGGCAAGATTTGTGCTCAAGAACACAGAACTCATGATCATACGTCAAGTAAAGAACTTAACCCAGACAGGCACTGTGAAGGAACTCACCTGCGCCTACAAGGAACTTCAACTATGTGCACTCTCTGACATGGCCTTTGACACCCCAACTACACACCTCATGTACTATGGCGTCCTCAAATTGCATGTAATGAGGCACATGAACCTGGACCAGGTGACCAATCTACCAAGCCTGTATTGCAAGGCAGAGAAAGCAGAACAAACATCCAACGCTCTTCACAAGGCACAAACTGGAAAACAAGAGAGACTCAAGGACCCTCACACAGGCAGGCGCTCCACTCAACCACCCCCTGGAGGCAACAGAAACAACACCAATCATAAACCCACAGGTTTAAATGGACATGGAAGTGGAAACAATGGCCAGTCAAATTGTACCCATTTCCATATCACTGCTACAGAAGGCAATCAAGACAAGGGAAAAGCCCATGGAGAGCATTAAGTAAGCCAAGCTCTCCCCGCACAACTCCTGACTTGCCCAATGATGAGTACCAACCCAAGGACGTGGACCAATGCCCAATAATCCAAGTACCCTCAGAAGACCTGGTACTGTACACCATTGCCAGACATCCCAATAAACTGATGTCCTATCCTTTCTGTTTATGCAGTTACACAAGCTTGGCACTCCTGGAATCAGGCGCAGATTGAACCCTAGTCAACAGCAGCTTTGTGGACAAGTTAAAGCTAGCCACTAATCCTTTGCAGATTAAAAACGTGGTCTTGGCTGATGAACACCACATTGCTGTGACAAGGGAAACTGCCCCCTTCTCTGTCATGCTTGAGAATCTACACTCCACCATCCAAGGTCTTGTCATTGACTTTCCAAAGTTTGGCATTGTACTGGGTTTGGATTGGCTGCAAAGGAACAATCCTCATGTAGACTGGGCAACCTTGGTGTTGGCCATCAAGCGTGAAGGTGTTAACCACCAGATCTACCCTGACTCAGTGGATCAACTCCTATGTGGCCATGTCTTTGTGCACATTGCAGAGACCCTGGAAAAAAAGGAAACCCTGGAGGCAATTTGACTGGGACTCCTGCCAGTACAAGATCATACACTTTAAAGATAACCAGGATACCTCCACGCCTCAGGATTGCAAAATTGTGGCCTGCCATCCATAAATCTTCAAGGAAGCTCTACCTGGGTTACCCCCGGAGAAACACATCCAACATTCCATTCAACTCAAAGGAGCTGTACCCAAAGCACGCCCTATCTACCAGCTGACCTCAAACAAAGACAACGCCCTATGCGCTTACATCAAGGAAGTATTAGAGAAAGGACTTATCCGCCCTTCACAATCTCCTTTTGGGGCTGCTGTATTCTTTGTGGCCAAGAAGGATGGTACCCTGCTTCTAGTCACAGACTACCGAGCCCTAAACAAAGTTACCATCTAGAATTATTACCCACTACCACTTATTGACAACCTCTTCAACGCCTTAGGAGGAGCCACAGTCTTTTCCAATATTGATCTGACAGCAGGCTACAACCAGATTTGTATCAAGGAGAAAGACATCCCCAAGACAGCCTTCCGCACTAAATACGGCTCATACAAGTGTGTGGTACTCAACTTTGGTATGACAAACGCCCCCTCAACCTTTGTGACCTTCATAAATGAGGTGTTTGCCCTGCACATAGGCAAGCATGCCTTAGTCTGCCTAGACAACATCATTGTCTATAGTCTCTTGGTAGAGCAGCACCACAAAGACCTAGAGGCAGTCTTTGCTACCCTGGCACAACACAAGCTGCTGGCCAAACCCTCCAAGTGCCAGTTCTTCTGCAAGCAACTGCCTTTCCTAGGACACATTGTCTTAAAAGACGGTATCAAACCCAAAAGTCAAAATATACAGGACATCTGCAAGATGCCACCACCCAAGGATTAGTTAGAACTCTGTACCTTCCTGGGGATGGTGGCCTATGTACTCCGCTTCATACCTGACTGCAGCGTCTTGACTGCCCCTTTATCTGCCATAACTGGCGCCAAATCCAAGTTTGTGTGGATTCCCCAACGTGACCTCTGTTTTAGACACCTCAAAGGAAAGCTCACAATGGCTTCCCCCTGCAATACCCCAAACGTGACAGGGAATACCAAATAGAAACCAACGTCTCAGACGCATCCATTGGGGGAGTACTACAAATCAAACATATTAATGGTGACTTCCTGCCCATAGCCTATGAATCAAAAAAGTTGACAGACGGGGAGTGCCAATACCAAATCCACAACAAGGAACTGCTGGCCATTGTACACTGCCTAGTCAAATTGGGTTGTTATCTAGAGCAACAGGAAGAATTAACGGCATTGACCAACCACAAGTCAACCATATACTTCAAAACTCAAGCAAATCTATCACACCGTCAAGTCCGCTGGATGGAACTCTTGGAGAGATTCAATATGCTCATACAATACAAACCTGGTCCAGAACTTGCCATGGCAGACACCCTCTTTTTCCTGTATGTCTGTGCCACAAGAGGAGAAAATGGGCTCAACTCAGACTGGCCCCTCTTGGTACTACAGAAAAAAGACAAGGGCTTCCCCCTGGCACAACTGACATAACAAAGGAAACTGTCATCAAAAACAAACACCTATTTGCTGATGTGTATGGAACATTACACCAAAAAATGTCTGATGGAGCTACCATCCCTTACATCCCCACACACCAGCAAGTGGACACCATCCTACAATACCATAGAGACCTAGGACACACCAAGAGCCGCAACCTATATGAGCTCCTTAAACACAAGGCCTGGTGGCCAACCCTGTATTGTGATGTTCAAGAAGTCCTAGACCAATGTGAAGTGTACAAGAAATTTTCAAAAAGCAAAACCCCATCAAAATCAGTACTACCCATCCGCACGCAACTACCCTTCAAGGTGTGGGCCCTAGACATTGTTGGCCCCATGCCAGGGAGACACAATGATAAGAAATACATCATCACTGATATTGACTTTGCTACACAATGGCCAGTAGCCCAAGCAGTAAAGGCGCACATTGGCAACAACGTGGGGTGGTTCATAGGAAGAGAAATAATCAGCAAGTTCTGAAAGCCAGAACTCCTGATAACTGATGGAGGGAAAGAATTGACCTCTGAAAACACCAATGTATACCTCGCTAAAAATGGGGTCAAACACACCGTGACAACACCATATCATCTGCAGACCAATGGACATGTAGAGCGTCTAAATGGCAGCCTTGTACAAGCCTTGGTCAAGCTCACCGCTGGGAGACCTGAAGATTGGTATAAGCAGCTATCAACTGCACTACTTGTGTGCCAAACCTGGGTGAACAGATCCACCAGGAAAAAGCCCTTTTGAGTTGATATACAGTACACAGCCTAATATCATTCAAGCATTGACAGGACCCAAGCTGTAAAATCTAAGCAAAGTCCCTCCTTGCTCAGACCCTCAAGTTATAGAGGTCAATAGTAAGCAAACAGAAAAGAAAATCAAGCGTCTGCAAAAAACTTTTGTCCCCATCCAAGATAGACATGAAGTTGGTGACAAAGTTTGGGTCATGAACATTGATAAAAGCAAACTACAACCCAAAAAAGTAGGTCCAGCAATCATCCTAAAGGTAAATGAAAATAACACTTACCTTGTGCATGGGCTTGGAAAGCGTAAACAAGACAAAGTCCTCTACCACAATTGCCTAAGGCCCTGCAAGGCAAGAAAAAAGCAATGCAAGACCGCCCTATCTGCCACCAAACAACAGTTAGTTCAGTTTGGTGCCCGGGCTCCCAACAACCTCCTTGACAACCTTCCCCCAGAGGAGGCCAACCTTCAGTTGGGAGGTGTTGAAACAGCAGACTTGAGCCGCCAGCAAGGTTCCAAGTAAGTGGGATTGTGATCTGCAACTCAATTATCCAGTCACTCAAAGTCAAGCTAGGAAGCCAACTCAAATTCCTAAATACAGCAACATGAACAGAAGCTGACCCCCCCCCCACAGTAGATACCTTGTTTTAGCGCTTTACTCATTACCAGGATCAAGCCATCTCCTTCACCATCCTGCCGTGTGATCAACCTTATCATGTTCCTGTTATCCACAACTTACAATGACTATATAATACTTACCTCTCAATAAAGAATATTATCTAGTTTCCAAACTTTTTCCCCTTGTAAATTTTCTAAAACAGCACAGTTACAACACTTTGTTTTTTACTTCCTTCCCAAAAAGAAGCAGGTCACATATGTCTGTGCTCTCACTATCCTTAGGACCAAACTGCATGAGATCCTCCCCACATTAAAAGAGGAGCCCAAGGAGACTAGAGGTCAAAAGAAGAAGACCCCCTCCCAGGATGAAGACGCCCCCCACCCCCAAGAAGCAGTCAGAAAGCCTGTCATATCATCAATATCTGATAGTTGGTTTTGAGCAGGCTCAGGCCAACGCTTTTATCAAAGTCTTCAAGAGCTCCCCCAGGGATGCTATTTCCACTTCCACCAGGCACTCTGCTGCCGCCTTCAGAAATGCTCAGATCTGCATGAGCTCATTGATGAAGAGGGGACCAAAGAGGCCAAGGATGTCTTCAACTGCTTTGCTCCAATTTTGCTAGTAAGAAAGGAGGAAACCAATGCCTTCTAAGACGCCCTCCTCTGCCATCCCCATATCATTGCCAACCAGGCAGCCTTTGCGCCTTTTATTGAGTCTTTGGAAACTCAATAGGTTGGTATTTTCAGGGAGCACGCCACATCAGAAAAGGCAGTGACTCAACCACCTAAAACTGCTTCAAGAAGGTCAAAGACAGGTTGATCAAGCCCACCTCTTCCCTCAAAGGGTGGCATAGCCAGTTTTCCACAAGAGTCCGGGTTAAGAAGCCCAAATTCAATAAGATCCTTATTCACTTGAAACACAGCAGGCCATCTCTGCCCATCTCATCAAGACTGGCATGAAGACCAAGGGCAACCCCCCTAAGCAGACCAAGGCAGTGAAAAAGTACACTGAAATCAGCAAATCAGTATTTACCTACTATTCTAAGGATAGAAAGCTTGAGAATCTCCAAGCTATCTCAGTTGCTCTTTCTACTAATATTTGAGCTCTTTCCCAATAAAATATTATTTATCTTCTCTCTTATTTCCTTTAATTTTTTTATTTGTAACTTTTTTTGGTAGTTTGTACAATTATATGCTTATTTTAAAGTATAGTTTATAGTTAAAATAAATGAAAATAGTTGTTTTGGGGATTATTTTAACTTTTGGGTTTTAGGCAACTATGTTGCTACTAATTGACCCCCTTTTTATTGAAGATTTGGAATTCTGAGTCCTTTTTAAGACTATAGATGTTTTTTAAATTCTATTCTTTTTTATTTTTTGGTTTTTTTTGAAGTTCAATAAAACTAAATTTTTAAAGCCTGTTTTTCATAGTCACAATGCCGTAAATTGAAATGGCATTTTTACTATAATTTTGAGATAGCAAAATTTTGAGATGGCGTATTTCAAGATAGCCTTTTTTGAGATGGTTTTTGAGATGGTGTGCTTTACTCACTTTTATTGTTTAGTCAAATAAATGCTCTGGGATATACAAAGTTTTCTGTTTTTAGTTGTTTATTTAATATGGATAAGTTTTTCTAGAATTCTTTGGGAAAAGATTTCTAGATAGAAACTAGTATCATACAGTAATTTTAAAGCCTATTGAGATAAACAAAATATATCAGTCTAAAAACAAAGGTAAAAACCAAGGAATTTATACTAAATTACAATAGATTTGTATCTATTTCAATTTTGCTTTTAGACTGAGTTGAATTTTTTTTAGACTGAGAATTTTTGTTTATCTCAACAGGTTTGAAAATTACTGTATTTGATAAATGAATAGAATATAGGGGTGTTAGTTAGGACATTCTAACTGGCAAATATGAGGCAAGAGTGACCAAATAAATCTTGGGGACTAGGTGTCTAGAAAATGATTTAATTAATCCTGAAGTTTGATTAAATTATACCCATGGATATTATTAATGAGGAGTTAATTATTGGGCTGAAATGGACTTGATTGTATCAAATAAAGACTTGTTGTCTTTTAATCAAATTAATTAATTGTGTAGGTCAATTGATATAATTAACAAGGGGTCAATTAACAGGAAGTAACTAAATGTAAACAATGGTGTATGGACATTTAGGTTTGAACAGCTGGTTCCCAGTTAGAACAATGATAGCTTTTATCAGGATTACAAAAACTCCACAGGGATTTGATGAGATCTGTCAGACGGTGAAGAACGCTGCCAACAGAGATATTAAGGCCCTCTGTTTAAGAGAAGAGAAAAGTGTGGAAATGATGGCTTGGTGGCATGATGACAACAAGGTGTTGTCTCAGAAAATTGCCTCCTTGGAGGTAAAGCTTGCTGAAGCTTTATCCCGGGAAGGTTCTAGCAAGAAGAGTTGGCCTGGAAGCAAAAATGTTAAGTTTAACCAGATTGACCTGGATCTCTCACACTTATCACAATCACTTGTTTAGAAGATGATAAGATCAGACAAGTCTTAGATAAAGACAGAAGAGAAAATATCAAAGCCCAGATTGATTTGGGTACAAAGTTCATTTTAGGTGGCAGGCTTTGAGTGCCTGAGAGTAGAAACTATGTTGTATAGACACATCTTCAAGATAAATGTTGGTGTGATTGGTGGGATATATCCAGCAGGTATGCCCTGCAGCCTTAATTTCATTGGCAGCCCATTTATGCTGCTCCATCTCCACACTCAGTACATCTGTGTGCACAGCTTGTTATTAGTCCACTCCCCCAGCATGTCTTTGAGCTCTGTCTGGTATGCATATCCATCTGTGGTGTTTGAGAAATTGGAGTAATTATTGATGTCCACTGGGGAAACTACCAAAAAAACTCTAAAAAATTGATACAAAATTGGGCCACACTTGTAAACATTAGATTGGATGCGCTTTTTCCCAAAGTCTTGGATACTTGCAAAAAAATTTGCATATGAAAAGAAGATTACATCATGGTGTGTCCTTGTTGCTCTCTCTTTGATAAACGTGATGATAGTAGAATTGTATGGGTTAGTGTCCACCAAACTAGGCCCATTGAGAACTTGATTGGTCAAGACGCTTGAAGCAACCACAACTCAGTACATCCACAAATTGACTATTCTCTTATTGGTTAAAATTCTGTGGGGTCCCAGTTAGTGTCAGGATTGACAATTCTTTTCCCCTTGAACCCCAGGCCCAAGATTAGGATTCAAACCCTGACCCTGAATCCCCATGGGCCGCCGGCCCTATGGAGAAAAGGGCTGCCTGCCTGTGTTTTTCTGAGGTTGAGCCCCGCAGGCTGATGCCAAGAATGTTGGCCCAAATTGTGAAGCAAGCCAAACCAAAGAAATCAGTGTACTAAATGAAGGACTAATCAAAGTGCCTAATGGAGGCAACAAAATTTCAACCATTAGCTTCATGAGCTTGAAGTCTACACTGGTGATCAATCAAGAGCCATCCCCAGAAGGAGGCACAGGCCTGCGGCTAGACCTCATGACCACAGCTCTAAAGCAAGATAATCAAGTAGCCAATTTGAGATATCTGAATAATGAAATAACTCCCAGCTTGGGTGCTATTTTGCCGCCTTTGAACCAGAGCACTCATAATACCCGGGCCTGCCTTTTCCAATGGCCTGATGAACCCCCTTGGAAAGTATTAAGTTTGGAAGTGGGATGCTATATAGACCAAAGGACCCTGAGCTCCAAACTTATTGCCATTTTTGAATAAAGGTTATGTTATTTTGGCTTATACAGCTACTACCTTAGTTTGTATTTGCCATCTATAAAATAAGTACAAGATCTTACAGTCCTCCTGCCCCTCTGCTCGCAAATTTCTGTCCTCTGGGTGTTCCCTTTGACCTCATCCACTTCACAGAATACCCTTTGAAGCCTGAATATAAGGACTACACCCCAGAAAAGATACTTGAACTAAATTCTTTTGCCCACATACAATCTGTAGTTAGATACAACTGCCAAGGCCTGTGGATATTTTCAACACCCAAATTGTTTAGAGGCAAGTTTAACTACCTTTCTTCCTATGAGCTCTACATGGAACGCCTGTGACCCCCAAGCCTATGCCCACCTCCTCACCTGAACTCCTAACTGACCACACTGGCAAGCTGTTTGGGATTGTGTACATCACCCTCACAGGGGTGATTGACACTATAATACCAGCTGCCGGCCTGTGGTTCTGGGTGGGGAAGTCTGTCCCCTACCTTTTTAAGTTAGCTCCTCTCTTGTGGTAGGCTTTACCTGCACAAACCCTGGCCCAAGTTATCCCTGAAAACAACGGGCCGGCTGCCCAAGACTGGATCCCTGACAGTTTGAGACACAATAGGACCAGGGGTATCCAGGGGTCATGTTCCATGATAGCCATCATGAGAGGGTGGGCTTTTTCACCTTCAATTGATGTATGAGCACCAGTTGGGGTCTTCTTGGGAGGGGGCCACAGTTGGTGTGGGCTTGCAGAGTTACAGCCACCGCAGACTTTACAAAACCCATTACAGCTGCTATTTCCCTAAGGGACATAAGAATCCCTCATTTTTCAACCATTTCCAGAACAATTTTGGGGGTGATTGATTTTCTTCTGTGTCTTGCAGGATGATTGCTGAGAGTGGGATGTGTCTGTCTTAGGAACCAAATTATGTCATTGGATTAGCATTTTTTGGATTCCTACTCCCATGAGTGGTCCCTTGGCTTTATTGGCTGCTGCCTGGTGGTAGTGTCATAATGAGATTCTTGTTATTAGATTCCTGGGCAACAGCTCCCATGTCAACACTAAAAATGTTGACAGTGGCTATGTCAACACTTTTAATGTCAACACTATAGTAAAGTGACGACCTGGTTTTACATAATGTTGTCTCCTGGAGGTTGCCACTTTTTTAAGTAACAGAACACTTTACCCTAAAAATTTTTTAATATAGAAAAATATATTATAAATATATTATTATACAAAAATAACCCCAGAGAGTTCAAAAATGCAATAAAAAATTATCATAAGTAATGAGGATAAGGACATATAAGCAACTATTTTTCAATTTACAAGTAAATTATACTTTTTATTAAAATATTTTTATTCCCATTAAAATTAAAATTCCAATGAACCAAAAATAAAGATATTTTATATATCATAATAACTACAAAATATAAGAAAATTCTAATTTTAATTTATTATACTTTTGTCGAGGGTCTGAATGTACAAGCATTCTGGCTACCGCCAACCTACTTAACATCCAGCCATTGCCTGATTTAGTTCCCTTCCAATATACTGTTTGACATACCAAGAATGGTAACCAAGCAATATCACCTGAATGTCCAAGTATCCAGTGGCTCAAACCCATCTAGCACATGACCAACCCCTAGGTTCAATCCAACTAAATCCCCGCCACAGTCAAGTCTATATAAGTCTAAAGTATTATCCAATAAAATATACTTCTCTTCTTTCTTAATTTCATATTTGAAGCTTCTGCAAAAGGCGCACCTTATCACTTTATATAAGCACAACTGAAAATATCTCATACCTTAAAGATAAATTAACAAAATATAAGATTTTTCTTACAAAACCACATTGAAACTGTATCTGAAACTTACCATTTATACCTAAAAAGATTAGTACTATATAAATAAATTAAAAAATATAAAAACCCAAAAGTAAAATCAATCCAGGCAAAGCAAGGCAAAGCAAAGCAAAGCAAAGTTTGTTTGGCTAATTAAACCCACCAGCAAGAGCAGTTGTGACATCTTCAATGTATTTTTTATTTCTGCCACCTTATACTTCTTCTTCACCACCTTTTGCACTGCCTCCTGGTACTCCTGATCTTTACTATTCTTCTTCTTGGGGGCCATCTGTTTGTTAGGTTTTGAAGCTTGGAGACATTTCTGGCCTGCTCCTCCTGTAGCTTGGTAAAGAACTTGTTGTATTTGGGGTTGGACCCAAACTTGGTCTTCAAGTGCTTGTGCCAAACCTCAAGGCTAGAGGTGGTCTTCATCTCCCCCTTGAGGCAGGCTTCCTGGCAATTCTAAGGGGCAGTGGCCCTGCTCTTTCCTCTTTGGGTGGTCACCTTCTTGCCTACCCATTGCTTTTCAAAGTACTCAAGGTAACCCTTGAAAATTGTGGAGTGCTTCTTCACGTAAGCATCCTCCAGGAGGGCCTCAAAGCCAAGCCCAATATGCTCTGGCTGCACAAAAGCCAAGGCAGCAAACTGAGTGATGGCAAAGCGGCACTTCCCTTTATCATTGTTAAGATACTTGTCAAAAAGCTCCTTCTTGCTCTTGAGATTCTTGATGAGGGCCTGCCTAAAGTGAAAGAGGCAGCCCTGGACTTCTCTATTGAAGGTGGCCTTGAAGGCTCTGAACTGAGCTTGCTTGAAGTCCATTATGATCACCTTTGGCCCAAGTGAGTGTGCATGAGCTAGCTGCTCTGCGGCTAGGGTTGACTCATCCTTCTCAGCAGAGAAAGGGTTTGCTCTGGTGGCGTGGGTGGGAGGGGGGAGATTGTTGGTGGGAAGGGAGCTCAAAGCATCTTAGACAATTTTAAATGCTCTGGTGTAGACTTCTGTCTTGGCACCAGGCAGGAGGAAGAACACAAGAAGGATAACCTGGTCATTGAACTTCCCATGCAGGACCCAAAGCTACTTGAAGATGGTTGGTCATGTTGCAAATGTTCCGTCGCACAGCCAGGTGGTAGCAGTATTGAGCTGCTCCAGGTTTTGGGTTGTGGCGTAGGCTATAATCCTATCCTTCACTTCCTGCCCATTGTCATGGAGCAGGAACATCTCACCATCCTCAGTTTTTTAAGGCATCTGTGAGGACCAGGTCTTCAATAGTGGCGGCGCTCTTGACCAGAGGGTTCAAGGCTTGGCACCTATCACTCACGAACTTGACCAACTGGGTATGGGTTGGCACCCTCTTGAGGTTGGTGGGGGAGAGGTACTTGCACGCAAGCACAGCCAGCTGGGTTGGGGAAAGGTCCTTTGAGGTGGGCATGACCTGCACCAGATACCATTTGAGAAGGTGAACAATGGTTGTGTTGGGCATCACACAAGTGTGTTCACCCTTGACGGTCTGTATCAAGTCCCAGCGCTCAGTATTGAGCCACACTGGGCAGGAGCAGTCCTTGCAGGTATAGTGCCGGCTCTTGAAGCCCCAGTTGGCATTGTTACAAGAGAAAATATAACCATTGGCCACCATGGCCGGCCCACCCTTTACACTCATGATAGGAAAATACTTAGGCAAGGAAGAGGGAACCTTAAATTTTCCATCAACATTGCAGATGTTATGGGCCAGCAGAGGGTCCCAGGGGCCAGCGAGAGCATGGCAGAAGCCAGGGAAGTAATCAGGGCGGGGCTTTGAATCATCCCCTGATGAACTGGAAGGGGGAGTTTGGTGGTGGTGGGAAAGCAGAAGGGGTCTTGTTGTGGTGCTCCTCATATGCAGGAGACTTACCCTTGGGTGGGGACTTTTGGGCTGAGCGCTTCTTCTTGGTTGGCTCCTCATCTGAAGCTGAGTTGTAAAAACTTGTGGTCTGTAAGAGAGCCATCAGTTTCCTCTCCCCCAGTGGAGTGAGCGGGGCTCTTTTCAGGAGAGGGCTCAGGGGAGGGCTTGGGGTGGCCTTCTTTGACAAGACAGGCTTCTTCTTGATAGATTTGGTTGGCTTAGAGGGATGCTTGGTTCCTTTGGGCTGCTTAGAGGTGTTTTTGTCCTAAAATAATAAGTAAAAGGGTTTAAAATAAAGAAATGTATTTTAAAAACAAACAAAACAACTTAAAAAACATAATATATAAAAAAACTTTATGTGGCTTTTCTTGGCATTTAAAAGGTAAAAAATACTTGTATAGTTTTTATTTTATTAAAGCTATAAATAAAAAGTTAAAAGTTAAGATATTTATGTGAATTTATTAGCTTTATAAATAGACTTTATTTTAAAAATTAGAAAATATGAAAAAGAAAAGTTAAAAATACAACATATCAAAAAGTCAGATGTTTTTATTATGTAAAACATAAAGTTTTATATGTGAGAAATGAAAAGCGTTGACGTTATGGGTGATGATTAGTAAAAAAAGATGAATTCTCACTGTCAATTACAAAATTTGTAGACACTATTTTTGACAATATTCTTACTGTCAACATTTTTTTGAAAATTTACTATGAAAAACATAGTATGCTTAATTAAATTTACATGGGCTAGCAAATATTAGCTGTTTTTAGTGTGTTTTTGTTCACATAGTAAAATTAAAAAAACATATGAAAATAGGTAAAAAAAGTATCAAAGCTCTTTATTATTTTATTAAAAATAATATTTGGGTAGTGTTAATATGATATTTTACCATTGCGTATATAAGAAGTTGTTAAAACGTTGGTTAAGATAATGAAAAGGGTAAAGTGTTGACAATGTCACTTACAACATTCTTTATATGAAGTGGCATATTAATTTAGGCTTAATTGTGCCACTCTAATTTGCTTAACTCCACCCCGACAAATGATCACAAGCAAATAAACAACATTTCCAAGTGTCAAAATTATTTTCAATAATAAACTCTATAGTAATTTACATAGTAACTCACGCTTAAATTATTGGATTGTTGTTAGCCACCAATCAATTTATTATATTAAAGCCGGAATAAGTACCACATATATATTTATAACATGAACATTTTAACAATCTACTGTATGTGCAATGTCTTTTTCTATATATTAATTAAATAAAAAATATTTTTAAATGTGCACTTAATTTCTTTGTTGTAAATGTTTCAGTTTTGTTATTAAAAATAAGTTATGCTTAAAAAGTGTTGACATTGACACTTTTATGTTGTGAAAACAAATAAAAAAATAAACTAATTTTTATTGGTAAATGTAAAGGAAAAATCTGATTAAATTGAGTTTTTGATCAAGCTTAATATTAAATTGTGTCAAAATGGCCACAATTTCATTGTGTTTTCTGGGTTTGCACCCCTGAACACTTTAAAAAAAATTAAGCTAGCGCGACTAGAAAAAGACATAGGAGATTTTGAGTTGACAGTGGCCATGTCAACAAAGTGTCAACATGGGCGCTGTTGCCGTTTCCTGTACATGATGCGCAAACAGGGCCATGATAGATGAAGCAGGATAAAGAACAAACTTCTGGGTAGTGCTTGGAGAGAGGCCTGAAGGTTGGGAGTTTCCATAGATAGAGGCTTCACTATTGGAAGACCCAGTATAGCCCTGCATGATTTGGCAAGGCTGGGGAGCAGTTCTTTGACTTGGTTTTTATTGGAAAAAGCCATAATAACTTTTTATTAAAAAATTAAACTCAAAAAGAGGAGTGTATTTTTTAGTCAATTTTATTGTTAAGCATGCTAAGTTGGTGAATAGTAGGATCTAAATTTTAGCCGTCCTAAAATGAAATAGGGCAATTTTTGAGAATGCCTATGATTTCTAAAAGAATCATCACAAATACACTCTAGATCCTTTGACATCTTTTTTGAGATGCCCATAAATTATATTTATTTCAAATTCACCTCATTTTTGATTTGAAATTTGGTTCTTGGATTTGAAAATCCCACAAATTCAGATTTGTTAAGTTTTACATGATGTCTATGATTTGTTTGAAATACAGGAAATATTAAATTGTACATTAGAATCCCTCATTTCTGATTCATGTATCCCACATTTGTTTGCTGAGTTTTGTCTTTTATTAGTTGAGTTATCTGCTCAAGAGATTCAAAATTTGCCAATTTAAATAAATCAAAAAATGTTGAATTGAATGGTTGATCTTATTGAATATTTTGGTTTTCTCTTCTGAGTTGCCCGCAAATTTGATTCAAAATTTGGACCTAGGATTTGACAATCCCACATTCCTACCATTAGGTTCTGAATTAACAGTACAATGGGTTTTGGTGAAGACCATCTGTATTCTGAGCTTCTTTCTCCATTCTTTGAGTTTTTGTGAAGAACCTCACTCAGGAATTAGTCAAGTGTGCATCACTCAACAGGATGTTTCCCAAGACTTGTACCTTGACACTTGATCTCTGTGTGAGGTGGCTGCCCACCCACGTTTTAAGCTCTTACTAGCTGGAAAATTTGGCATCAGAACGGATATTTGCCTATGTATTTTCCTGGGTTGGATAAAAATAGAATAAAACACTTAAATATATAGGCAACTTTAAGGTAGGTATAGTTAAATTTGGCCAACCCACTTTTTGTACAAAGCATTTCAACGTTTTTAATATATCAATCAATCCAATCAAACCACAACTTTGGGGTTTGCTTTCTTTGTGGTGCTATAGAGTAGTCATGGATAAAGATCAGGCAGGTCAAGCCAAAATACTCATATCATCTTTCAAGATACATATGTATTAAACATTGTACTTGATACTTGAAAACTGAGTTTATCAGGTTTCTTGTTTGGTAATCTGCTTATGGAAGAAATTGATATGGTGTTCAAGCGTGGAACTAGCGGTACCAATGTCAATTGAGATACTTTTACGACTCAAGCTCGTGTATAGCAAAGGCTAGCGCGTAAGACTGTTAATCTTGAGGCTGCTGGTTCGATTCCAGCCATGAACGGGCTTTCGTGGTGTAGTTGGTCATCACATCTGCCTTACAAGCAGAAGTTCTGTTCGATCCCGAACGAAAGCATCCTTTTTGTTAGTAAAAGTGTCTTTTTTTGGTGGATTAGAATAGTTTTATAGTTTCTGATATCCCATTGTGTTTGGTTTAAACTAAACTTATGAGATGTCATGGCGTTCAAAGGATTAGTTCACGATTAGTAGCTGCGTTGTATTCAATATCCGATCATTCCGATTTGTATGTTTCTATAAATGTAGAAACCAGGCTACTAAAAAGTTTGCGGCATTGTTTTTGGGATTTTCGCTAAGGTGCTAGATCAAATATTTTATAAAAACCTGTCGTTTGATGGGTTATATAGGATCCCTTTTGTGATATAGTGAGTCATATATAACTATTGTGCAACTTTCAGTTGCTGTCATAGGAGTTCCTAACTCCATGTGTATATATCATCCCAAACACCAGGAAATAAATTTCAAGTAAGCATATGGAAATCAAAGAGGCCAAGGATTTAAACCTCTCTATGAACAAGAGGTGGGGTTTAGGTAGACCCACCAACAAGATAGAAATACCAAATTTTCACTCTAAATGTTTAAGTGCCTACTCATATCATCTAGGACTTTTTTAAAAATGTAAAAATAATTCATGAACCCAGAAAATTTGATCATATAATTGTCATAGTATATTCAATTGATCCTTCTTGGGAATTCATTCCCTCGAGAAATGTCCCAATTGTTGAGAAAAGGTGGCCCTAACACGAAATCCAGATATTAAACTAGAATCAACCATTTGGGACCCAAGGGAATCAGGATCTTTCAAAGCCCTATCACTGACATGATCTACGTGAACATTATGTGGCTTATCACTTCGCTATATAGCATTATTCTTCTATATTAGATAAAGATATCATTCTCCTCTTAAATCTTCCCCTTATTTTGTATTATATACTTCCCAGAAGTTAATGCGCAACAGCTTGACCTTGTGTTTCGCCTACTGCTGAAAATTAGACATCCAAAAGCCCAGAGACCATATGTTTGATGTATGAAACTCTTGAAGCAGAGGCCTTATAGAATAAAATTGGTACATGCTTATTAATTTTATTTTTTGAATCACTCCATATAAAAAAGCAGGCTTGGTTGATGGTAACTGACTCAACCCGGGCCTCTCCATTCTCCAATCAAAAGCCACAAATTTACAGAAAATCCACGCTTAGGGTACTCTTCGAGTGCCAAGCACCCTTTTTAATACATTGATCTACACCTAGAGTAACTTTACATCCAGTCAAGTAAAATAATTCATCCTAGAATTCAAACAAAAAATTAAAACCTTGGCTGAAAAAAACGCACGGACACCAAATTTTCCAGGCCAGGACTTCAGTGGTGGTCGGGCCAGAGTGCACAGGAAAATAGTAACGTTTACCTGCGAACTTAGATCACCCCTGCGTATCTGGATTGATTAGGCTGGATACTTTTAATTGCTTGTGGACGATGGTCTGTTGATAAACTATCAGAAGAAATCCCATAAGCCACAACCTCGGGGGGAGATCTTGAGGTCGGCAACGTACTCGTGCTGAGTCAGGATAGCTAGATATTTGCTCTTCTTGTGGGAACAAGCAGGGTCTTCTAGATCCTTGGTGCTGCAGAGAAAGAATCTGTTGCCTTCGTCAATGTAGACTTCCTGGTTTACGTGAGCCCAGCCATCGTCGTAAGAGGGGTGGTTCGCAGCAGGGTCAGCCTTGTTGACAACGCGAGTGAAGTTAAAGCCAAGCTTGTTGTAGTGCTTGGCAAATGCATGGTTCCCTACCCGCAACTGGCCATAAGTAATCACTCTGATCTTTTTGGGATCCATGTGAAGATCTTTAGCCAGCATTGGAGCCATGAGAGTTGCAATGTTTCCACCGAGGGAATGGCCCACTAGGACAATGCGGAAATTGGGGTGCTTGTTGATGAGATATGCCACTATTGAAAATACTTGATAGCGTATTGATTCTGCAAATTCTAAGGAGCTTTGGTGAACTTTGGCATTTGGTATGTCACTGTAGTTTGCAGTTGTTGTGACGTAAGAGGAAAAGAACTTTGAGATGGTGTCGGATCCTCGGAAGGTAGCAATTATTTCTCTCTGCTCCTTATTCAAGTACACCTGGGCATGAGTATCAGTTTCTTTGTCATCAATGTCGCGGTAGATTACAGCTTGCTTGCTGAGCATTTTAGTATTTCTATTATCTGAACTGCGTTCGATCTCATCGCAGTAGACAATGGCAGCATATGGCACGTGGTCTTTGATCTCCTGGAACAGTGAATTGGGTGCATGGAAAAGAGCTGGGATGAGACGGGGTTTGCGATCTAATAAAGGGGACAATAGAAGGTGGGAAAGCCGTTTGGAATGGGCAGTGATTTTGAGAAGCTGTAAAAGTACAAGTAATATGCAAGTATTTTTCATTGTATAGCTGCAGGAACACAAGATTTTTGAACTTTGAATTTGAAGCTAACCGTAAACCCTGTGAAATAAGTGCGAGCGTTTTGTAGAGCAGATGCAAGAATATCTTGATTTTTGATAATATATATATTAAATAACATATAAAATAATTTATTTTTTTCTCATAAGAAATACGTGACGTTCTAAAAAGGTCAGAAGAAATAAAGCTTGTAAGAAATAATGACTGTTTTCTTGAAATTTTTAAGCATGTGGGAATAAAGTTGAGGCTATTCTGAGAGCTTAGGGTGATATTTCCTCATTGGCTTTATTTTAGGGCTTCTGGCCAGACAGGGCAGGTTTGTGGCTCTAGCCCACTCGTGTTAAAAAATTATTTAATAAATTCAATATGAAACCCCGATTTGCCTGTAGCGGCCCAAAGCTGGAAGCCAGGTGTGTCTGGGTGTATCAGATTTCTCATATTTGGCTTCATTGGGCAAGAGAGTTCGGGTAGTTAGTATTTTTTAGGATTGAGAAGAGCAAAGCCCCACTTTATCTTTTAACATAATCAGCATACCCCACTTTTTTGAAAGGACGGAGATATTTCTAAGGTCTGACAAAGACACCACAGCATATTATATGCTCTCCACCTATTACATCATGCGACTAGTTAAGGGCCAGCATAGAATAGTCATCTTCTTGAAGTCAATATTATTTGCTTGATTTATGTGACTTGAGGCATAGGTTATAATTTATGACCTCCCTGAATGTATAGATCAACGCCTATTTTAATACGTGGCGATTATAAATTCATGATTTGATATTAAGGGGTTGGGCTACCACCGAAATCCAGTCCAAAAAATCTGATGACGAAAAAGCACAGTTTCACTGAAGCCAAGTATTATATTTTCTTAAAAAGCCTATTTTAAACTTGTCTTACTTTTGCATATTACGATGTGAAATTACTCCGTACATCCACCCATGAAATAAAATTGAAATCGACTATTAGAAAGGGTCTTAGAGTGTACTTTATTTATAAAAGCTATTTATAAAAGCGAGAAACTCAGGTTAAATCAGTTGCCATAATTAAACCACTATTTTTACATAAAACAACTGAGAATACCTAAACTATAAAGAAAATCATCAATTTCCTTATCTTTTACCAAGTCAACTTTATAAGTGAAAGCTTTCCAGCCCCAGCATTTTCTTCGTTGGATTTCTGAGGCCGGATTTTCAGCAATAGCCAGGATTTTGAACAAAAACTCCCTATCAAACCATTTGCAAGTTTTTGATTGGTTAGAGATCTATTTACATGATCATCACATATTAATTGTCTATTTTGATCCAATCAATTTGGAGCTGGTAAGAACATAATCAAACGCTTGATTGAATAAACCTAGCAGTGAACCATATTGAAAAGGTTGATAAAATAGTGATATGTGTTGTAGCTATTAAATTTAAAGTTGCCAAATCGGTTATGGTAAGACGACCCTAAGTCCAAAACTCTATTAAGAATAAGCTAAACGAATAAAGATATGTAGTTACATAGAATGAACTGTTTTGGGCTTATGGTTGAAAACGAATACCTGGATGCAGCAATAATTTACCCAACATTAATTAGTTTAAATGAACCTAGGTTTAACATCGATTTTAAAGAGATCTGGTAGCACCAAATCCAATCAGGATTGATCATGTGTCACAGCTCTGATTGGTCTAAACCAGCCTGAACTATTAGATTGACATTAGCTCTACATCAAGCTCCAATGAGTTGTGCTGATGATAGAACCTCTGGTTGGATGGATTATTGTTCCTTGATTAAGCCTCTGTGGTTTGGCACTGATAGTAGATTCTGCTTGATCCAAGAGCCCCACTATTATAGTGATCCTGGTGCTAAAGTGCAATTTGATGGGGCCTCTGATTAAGCCTTAGTGGGTTCTAAGAGGAATCTGGGCTTAGCATAAGTTACCCTTCTCCTATATAACTGTTTTCCTTCATCAACAATAAAGATATCAAATTATTATTATACAGTTTATTGTTATTGTCAATTATATACATCTATAAAGTATATAAAATGAGATTAAGGGGAAAATTAAGAAGAGAATAATACTTTATTTGATATGGAGATAGGGTATTATATAGTATTATGGGAAGCCACATGCTGTCTATGTGTGTCATGGTAGTCATGGAGCTTGTCCAAGTAATTTTCCAATTAGGATTCAAAATGTTTAATCCCTGTACAGCATGAGCTTCTGATAAGAGTGCTACCAATTATCCATCAATCAAGATGTTTCTCAGGAAATTTTTCCCAAGGGGGGAGTAATTGTAGATGTTTCAACATCTCCCATGGGGTGCTGAAAAGAGGAACTTTTAGGACTTCCTTGAGATTATCTGGGATCTGTTCTTGGTATTGATCCAGTTTGTTATTGGGGACAGGTAGCCGGGAATTGAGTCAGAAATTTCTTGCCTTACAGAGGCAGAGTTGCCATGGCACATAGATTCCAATCCTGTACAGGCACCAATGCATTTAATGGGGTAGGTGTTATTTGGCTTGACTTCTATGACAGCATCAGGTCCCCTCAGTCCTGGTTTCAACTTGTGTAGATTGTGAATTATTACCCAGATTTAAACCCACTTAGAATCTTTCTTCATGGAGTGACATTGAATATATTTATGCTCATTTATTATCTTTGTCTTTTTGGTCTTTCCTAGACTATTGTACTGAAGAATTATTGTTGCCAGGTACCCTTTTAGGTAGGTGTGGTTTCATGGTGGTACTAACAACAGCTTGTCTTTATAGACAAGCTCATACCAGCTTTTTCCTGTGTTACAGTTTAAACAGGTTTATAATACCATTAGAGCTGCTGATAGTTGTAAGGAAATCATTTCCTTACTACCAATTATCAGGAGGACCCTTAATAGAGCAGCCAAGTGAGTTAACAAATATTGAAGAACCAAAGGCTATTACTGGCAGTAATTGACCAACTACTGTTGACCAGCCACCAGGAGACCATCCAAATCCTACAAAAACACTCCAACCAATCATCATAAGAAACCATTATCAGCTCCAAAAAGGGATGTGGAAACAGCCTCATCAATTCTGTTAATAATCAGAAGGTCCAAGCAATTAATTGAAAATCAGATATCAAACACAGAATAGTTAATACTAATTTAAATGATAATAAAATCAATCATTCAATCAGATAACTGTTCAAGAAATAGTGAATGCATAACTAGATTGAGATGCAAAAGCAGATAATCAGATAGTGCCATTTTAAAAACTAAATGTGGAACCCTTAAGGACAATCAAATAGTAGAATTCAAGTCAGATGGTGTCATGAATGACATTTCAATACTTGTATTGAAAACCTGGGAATTGAATCCTGGGCCTCAGGAAAAGCCTTGTGTTGACCAGGGTAGAAATGAGCCCACCAGACTGCCAGTTGGGCCAAACCATGGTCTGCCAGAGATTCCTTGCCCCAACCAGGAGGAACAAGAACCTGTCAGCCTGTCAAGTGTCAAGACTGGAAGTTTGATATCAAATTTGGAAACCCTGTAATTAAACCCTAACCCTCCAAAGTCTAATTGAGTCACCCAGATGGACAGGAACCCACAAGCTCACTGAGTCACAAACCTGAGTTGTTGAATTACTCTGAGACCCACCAGCTTCTCAAGGATGATTCCCCAAATGGTCACCAGATTGCTGTCAACCTTTTTCCACTAAAGACCCAGACCTAAGCAGAAGCTGTAGCTTGCCTAAAGGAGGTTAAAACAAGGCCTACTGCTATCTCCACCAATGATCACCAGCTGCTGTCAGTCTCCAGTCCAAAAGGGATATTACAATTGGCCTGCTCAAGTGATATGTGTCATGGCCATAGTTTTCCTGGGTGTGGCTCGGCCAAAGCGCCGCCACCCAGGGGAAATCCGGCCCAAAGCCCCACCCGCTTGCGGCAATTGTAGATTTAAATCTAACAATCAATTGCAAGTGGGTGGTGACACAGGAAATTGGGTCTGAGTGGGGCGCGGATGCCCCACACCCAATTTTCCCTTCCTTGACCTGCTGGTCAACAAATCCTGACCTCAAAGGAGGTCAGGTAACAGCTTACAGAACCACCATTGGTGGTATCTGTAAGCTGTCTAAATATTGTATTCAAGGAGGCCACCTCATCAAGATTTACCCAAAGGCTTTAAGTAACAATTGTTCCCACCAAACTACCTTAGTAGTTTGATATTTTACTCTCAATAAATATCTTGCCTCAATGATTCACTTATTTCAATATTTTCCAATCAGATTTGTAATAACCAGACTGCTAGATTCTGCTTTCTCACCTCCGCAATTTCCTGGTAATCTTCCACCTCCTGCTGAAATGATTCCTGAAACCCGCAAAATTGAATGTGAGCCTATCTATGCTGCTGATTCCTTAATGTTGAGCCAAATGAAGGTCTTCCTGATGTACCTGTGCATAATCTTCTGCTGCACCTTTCCTTATTCACTCTTCAAGGGTTATCATTTACAAGTAAACACACATCATCTCCTCCTAATTGGTAATGTCATCCTAATTTGGGTGTACTTTCCCCATTTGATTGATTACAATGAGCTCTCTCTACTTTACCCTGACAATATGGTGAACAGTAGTGGCGGAACAAAGCATCACCACTTCTGTTTATCAGAGCAAGCACAACTATAATCTGCTGCCCTTGAAACCAGAAGACAAGATCCATGCCCTGCCAGTGCCTTGTCTGCAAACCTGAACCCTGCAAAAATTGAGGAAGAAAATCCCATGGTATAAAAGCCCTGGTGGTATGGTGATGATCACATTGTCATTTTTATAATAAAGCTTATGAGCCTTTGGTTCAAACAAATTCTACCCTATCTAGTCTTAGTGATTTTTCATCATAACTCTGGCCAAGTAGATAATCAGGCGCCTGCCCCTCCAGAGACCAACCTGACAACCTGCCTCAGGCACTATACCGTCCCCCTGGAGCCCCCTTTGGACCTGTGCACTTTACTGAATACCCACCCAACCCAGCCTACTTGGAGTACAACTTGGAAATCATCCTCATTGCCAATCCCTAGATAAGGACTAGAGAAACCAAATACATAGGACACAAAGGAAAGAGGATTGAGGTGCCGCCCTTGTTTTTCAAAGACAAGTACAATTATCTGCCTACATACTTTTTTCTCATGACTCTGCCCTTAACCCCACGTCCCAACCGCCCAATGGAGCCTCCCCCTGCCGCTGAAACCACATCCACTCAACTGTTTGGAGTACTCTAAATTATTTTGACGGGAATGGTAGACTCTAGGGTGTCTAACTCAGGGCCTTGATATTTGCTTGGGCAATCTGTATCCTATATTATCAAGTTAGCACCTATCCTATGATGGGCATTACCTGCTGTCTTGGCAGTACCCTGTACTGAGTCATCTAATGCCTATATCTATGCCTGTCTTCCTGACAGATGGCTACAATCTAATATCAGAATGTGATTACCAGTGATAACTAGTCAAGGGATTTTATCTGACCAACCAAAGAGCTTGTATAAAGAGCAGCAGCACCGCACTGAAGTCAGGAACTATAATATGATAGTAAGAAGCCAATCATACTCCTAATTAACAGATATTGTGGACAACATGATATGTGAGCATCTAGTCACACCCAATCAAAGTAGTGAGGATGAAACTGCCAACTTCTACCAAGTAACCCATACCAAGGTCACCCAATCAAGAGCCCAGTTCCAAACCACAGTTACTTCAGTCAAGGTAGAAACCTAAGTCAGTGAGCTAATGACCAGGGTAACCTTCCAAGCCTTAGCTATCACTCTTGAAGGCTGCATCTTGCTGCAGCCTGCAAGCAGTTCTCACCCCCATCCTTTCAAACTCACCAGAGAGCAATAAGTCCTGATTCCAACCCCAACTCCCAGCTTACTATATAAGCTCTCCTTTCAGGCCCAAAATAAACCTGGCAAGAAACTAAATAGCATCAGGTCAAAGGAATGCAAATGTGTGATTGTACAATTGGGTTAGAGAATAAGGTTTCAGTAATTCACACCTCAATTCTCCAAAATTCAAATCAATGCCCCGTGTAAGGTCTGAAGGCTTGGGGTAAACTATTGTAAACTAAAGCCTTTAAACCACAAATGTTTATATTTGTCAAATATAGAAAGGTGAGCAAGGTTTGCAACAATAACTGGACAAGGGATCCTAAAAGCTTATAGGAAGTAAATTAGGGGCTAAGGCAATTCATTAAACCTAAGAAAATAAGATAAAGACTAGTCTTAATGACCAGCAATTTGGTTAAAAAGTCAATTTCTAAGTCTGGGAAATGATCAGCACTAGTAGGGGGATTGAAACTATCAACAATTAAATTATGAGTACCACTATAAAAATTGCCTAACTGATGGAAGATATAGTTAAAGTGAATCATTAAAACTAAGATGTAAGCTAAGAATAAAGATTGAAAAGAAAAACAAAAGCCACAAAATCTAACAAGTACCTTTTTGGGGTGCAAGTCAAACAATCTCAACTAAAGTTGAGATTGGATAGAACTCAGGCTTTTTATTGAAGCCTAGTTATTGAGGTGATGTTTGGGAAAATCACAGCTAACCAAAGGTAGTTAGGTAGTTTGGAAAGGTAAAGAGGGACAAAAGGCACATGTCTTTGGTGAACTAACCTTTAAGAGTTAAGAAAAATGTTAAGGGAAAGACAGGGAACAGCGGCTTTGCTTTGGGAGTAGAGTTTAAGCAAAGGCAAGAGCGGGATGACAGAAAAATTGAATCTGAAGCTGCTGGCGTAAGCCAAGGTAAAAGCAAAAGGTAAGAAGTTTGGACTGATTGAAATTAACCTTAGCGTAAAGGTTGCTGGTTCAAAAATTGTCCTGAGGCAAAAAGGTAACTTCAAAAGTAGAAACTAACTGTTAATATAGAATAAATTGAACAGTAGAAACCAGGGAATGGAAAGGAAAGTTGTTGGAAATAAATTGTTGGTTTTAAAACTAAGGATAAAGATAAATTAAAAATTAATATTCCTTGAAAGAAATACTAGCAGAAAATAACAAATAAAAGGAGAATCTTGACACCCTGGGGACGTCTGCACCTGGAGGCATCCACAGAAGCAGTGTTTACATCTGAAAATGTTTCCAATTGGCTAAAACCCTCAGAAGTTGGGAATTTTGGCCCTCAAAGGCCCTTAAGAGGGCTACAAGGTTTGGTCCAAGCACCAGGACCTAAGAATATCATGCTACAACCCCTGGGAAACCAATCAGATGATGCCATTTCCAAGAAAACAGTGACATATGACTAGTCAGCCAACCAGAATTTATTACCAAGCCAAAAGCCAACTATACAGCAGTATATACCTGGGAAAGTTGGAAATTCCCTCCTTTTTGACATCACACAATAAACATCTGTTAGTTAATGTAATTGGAGCATTTGACCTTTTCAGGAGTTTATTACATTATTAAAAATCTCATATTGCTGATACTGTCAAATAGAGAGAATCTGCAAATCCAATGCCAGCCTGGGAGACAGAGCAACTTATTGCTGTTTCTACCCAATCAACGTTTGCCCCCTTTTGCTCTCCCCAGAGCACTGGACCAGGAGTTAGTTCCTGCTCCTGCGCTACTTTCTTCTCCTCAGGTGTCTCTCAGCTTCATCAACTTGCTCTTCCAAGCCAGCCCATGAGTGCTGCCACAGAAGAACTCCCCCTTGTTACCACCATCTCTTCCTACAACTACATCAAACTTGTGTTTGACTACCTAACCATACTGGGGCTTGCCAAGCAAGCAATTCCCCACATGGGACTATGGCACCCTTGGGCCACTGCTGCAAACTATGTGATGAGGATGGCCCCCATAATCTAATGGGCCTTTCAGGATAGAATTTCCCTTTGACAAAAGGTTCTCCTGAAGATTACCCAGATAATGACATCACCATTCTATTTCAAGAAGCTGCTCCAATAACCTCAGTTATTCCTCTTTCTGAATAAATAATTCTATAGTTTCAACTTTTTAGCGGAATAACCTGTTGTACTGGTATATGAACAAGCCTACCCAGATACTGTGGGTACTCCCTCTGATCCAGATAAATCTTTTTTGGAGGTTAGAAGAAGGAATACCCAAACCGCCCCATGCCCACTGAACATGTAGAAGAGTCAATCTGGTATAGGTTTGGTCCTTGTTGCTCACACTATCTCTATGTAGAAAAGGCATGCATTCCTCCCATCATACTGTAAGGTCTTGCCCATAATGGTGCAAGGTTATAGACTAAAGTGTGCAAGGCATTAGGATTCAAATTTAAAAGGTATAAGAACATAGGAACTGTCTGTAAGATAATTTTACAGAAACCTGCTAAAAATCTATATTGTGTCACAAATGGTGTAATAGAGTGTAAAAACCCTAAGCAAAGAAGATAAAATAAAGTGTTCAATAGTGAAAAAATTTTAACTAAGGGAATATCAATATTAGGATATTCACCATTGGCAAATTGATACATATAACTATTGAAAGATTCTTTAAGGAAAAAAATTGATACAACAAGCCTAAGGCTTGTTGTTTTACAAGTTTCATTGGATTTAAGAAAAGGGAAAACTAAACTAAAAAATGAATTAAAGAAACAAAATTCTTAAAATTACAAATCTTTAAGTTTAAAAATTGTAGAAGTTTGAAGGGAAAGAAATCACTTAGAATTTTGGCTTAAAGCCTACTCTTCACAAGCTCTTTATTTATAGACAGAGTCTTTGCCAGTTGTTGAATGATAGTCCTGGGGAAAGCAGTCAAGAACAGGGGCAACTGGGAGAAGTTGGGAAAAAATCTGGAGGAAAAGGGGAGCTTAAAAGCCCAACAGAAGTTGCAGATCTGCAACATTAAGCTGGAGAGCGGCAACAACGTAAGCAGGGAATTTGAAGGTAAGAATAGGTGAAAATTATTCTACTCTAAAGTAGAAATATATAGCGGGATAAAATAGAAGATGACAACAGCAATTAAAACGCAAATTGCAAAAGGAAAACAAGGTAATTAACTTTAAAATACTTATATATTAACTCTTAATTCAAAAACTTCAATATTAAAAAATACTGAATCTTAAATCAATTGAAAATTAACAAATATAATAAATTTAAAGAGCCTGCCCTTTGGGGCAGGGCATGAAATCACCCCCTCCAGATCCAAGCTCAGGATGTGCTTGGATATAAGACTTGATAACATTGGGACAGTTCTCAAGATTAGACAAGGGCTCCCAAGAACTCTCCTCAACAGAATATTCCTTCCAAAGAACCAAGTATTAGAGTTTATCATAGTGGTAACAATGGTTGATAATGGAGTCAACCTCATATTCAGGGATCCCTTGGACCATGTGAGGAGGAGGTGCTTTGTTGTTCTGATGAGAAGGAGGAGGAGAAGTCTGGAGTTTGAGGAGAGACACACAGAAGACATCATGAATGCAATACCCTGGAGGAAGCTGGATACAATATGCAACCTTCCCAACTCTTTCTGTTACAAGGGAAGGCCCTATGAACCAAGGGCCAAGTTTACAGGAAGGCTATCTGATAGGAAGATTTTTTGTATTTAGATATACAAGGTTGTTGACCTGGATGCCCTTTCCCTCCTGACAATGACGGTCAGCCTGGACCTTGTAAACCTTGATAGCCTTAGAGAGATTCTCTTTTAAGGAATTCTGGATGAGTTTTAGCTGGACAAGAAACTCCTTGGCTAACAGGGAACAGACAGAGGAGGTGACAGAAGGAGCAAAGGCAGGAGTGTAGCCTAAATTTTCCATGAACAGAGTCATCTTGGTAGAGGAATGGGGAGTAGCATTGTAGGAATAATGGGTCAAAGGTAGGTGAGAAGCCCAATTGTCTTAATGCTTGTTGAAAAAACAGCAAAGGAAACATTCTAGTGTCTGATTGGTACGTTCAGTTTGCCCATCAGACTGGGGATGATAAGAGGTGCTAAGGGAAAGGTGAACACCTAGCTGAGTCATAAACTCTTTCCAGAACAGGGAAAGGAATTGTGGTCTACAGTTGGAGACAATATCTCTTGGAGTACCATGATGGATGAAGATGTTCTTAACAAAGAGGGAAGCAGTCTGCTTTGCATTAATGTTAGAATTGCAGGGAGCAAAAATAGTCTGCTTTGAGAATCTGTCTACAATGACCAGTATGGCATCAAAACCTTCGGACTGAGGAAGCTGGACAATATAATCCAAAGAAACAGACTGCCAAGGACCTTCAGGGAATGGAAGGGGACATAGAAGACCCACAGGTTTCTGGGTGGAGTGTTTGCTTCTCTGGAAAACTAGGCAACTACTGATGTATGACTTGACAAAGGTGGACATTTTTGGCCACCAGAAGTGATCTCAGAGTTTAGAAAAGGTTTTCTTATATCCAGTGTGGTCTGCAGCAAGGGAGTCATGGAACGTGATGGTTAGAAGCTGTTGAAGGTCCAGAGAAGGAACTACCAAAAGGTTGTTGAAGTATAACACACCATCTAGAAGGGAGAAAGAAGGGTTTGTGACTGTCTTATTGTTTGTAAGAGCGTCAATGATCTGAGACAAGGCTTTATCAGAAAGCTGAGATTTGTGGATTTGCTTCAGTATATTGGGGGTTGTAGTGCTAATGACATTAAGTTTCAGAAAGCTCTCAGGTGGAAGGACCATCTTGGTGTTAAGGAGTTCATAGTATTTGTCAACATTGGATAATGAAGGATGACAACTAAGTGCGCCAGGTAGGGTATTAAGTACACCCTTCTGTATACAAGCTTGAAGCAGAAATTTGACAGCTCCAGTACTCATCTAGTGTGTCTCTGGGAGATGCGGCACAAATCAGTGAAGTAAAGCAAGTTCTTATGGTCCATGTAAATGAGGAAAGGCTTATCTAGTCCCTCAAGCTAGCAACGCCAGTGCTTGAGTGTTTTGATGATGGCAAAAAGTTCCTTGCCGTGTACGGGGTAGTTTTGTTCAGCTGGAAGGTGTTTTTGAGAGAAGTATGCAACAGGGTGTTGCATCCCATCCCCCCAAGCTGAAGGAGAACACCACCAACGGCATAGTTGCTGGCATCAGTCTCAACCAAGAATGGCTTGGAAGGATCAGGCATCAGGAGGACGGGAGTGGAGACAAAGACTGCTTTGGTAGCATCAAACACAAGCTGGGCCTCAGAGGTCCAGACAAAAGGACTGGAAGGAGAAGTAAGGGTAGTGAGAGGCAAAACTAAAGAAGAAAAATTTCCCACAAACTTATGGCAATAGTTTGCCAATCTAAGGAAGCCACAAAGTTGTGAGCAAGTCTTGGGAACAGGCCAGCTTTGGATAGCATCCACCTTGCTAGGGAAGACAGCAAAACCGTTTTGAGTGACAACATAGCTGAGGAAATCAACCTCAGTGCAGAAGAATGAGCACTTGGAAGATTTTGCAAACAAGTTGTAATCTCAAAGTCTCTGGAGTACTTGGCGGACGTGGGTGACATGGTTGTCAATGGAAGAGGAGTATATGAGGATATCATTGAGATAGACAACAACAAACTTGTTAAGGAAGGGCAGAAGTGACTCATTCATTAAGGCCTGGAAAGTTAATGGAGAGTTACATAATATAAAAGGCATTACATTGTACTCATATAACCCAAACAGTGTACGGAACGCAGTCTTCCATTTGTGGCCAGGAGAGATTCTGATCTGATTGAAAGCGCTTTGGAGATCAATCTTGGTGTATACATAACTACCAGCAAGGCAATCTGTCAGAGCCTCAGCAGAAAGAATAGGGCATCTATCCTTGATTGTGATCTCATTGAGGGCTCTATAGTCTACACAAGGGCGCTTGAAGCCATTGGATTTACTGACAAAGAAGATGGGGAAAGAACATGGGGAAGTTGATCAAGAGATGAAACCCTTGGAGAGTTCCTCGTTGATGTAGTTTTTTAGTAGAGTGTTGTCAGAGTCAGAGAGAAGAATAAGCCTTCCCCAGGGAGGAGTGGTGCCTGGCTTAAGGTTAATCTGAATATTGTAGGGCCTATGAGGAGGTAGAAGGTCACATTCCTCCTCACTAAAACAATCCTTGACGTCAGAGTAACAATAAGGTAATCCATCTTTGTCCTTGGAGGAAAGAGTATCTGGGATGGTACTAGAAATAGCAGTCAGGTTTGATTTGGAGGGAGTTGAGCCAAGAGTATAAGGTACAAGGGATAACAATTTGACAACGTCATTGCATGTAAATGATATCTTGTTGTTTGGGTGATCAAAGTTAAGTAAAGACTCTCTTAGCCAAGGGAATCCAAGGATGAACGGAAAGGATAAGTTGGGGGAAGAGTTACACGTGACGTGGAATGGAGAGCCCTCCAAGTCAATGGTGACAGGTTGGAGAATAGGTGTGGCACCAATGAGAGTGCTGTTTCCCACCTTAACATCAAGAGATCCAAAAGTGGGAAGTCCAAGTAGTTTAGCAAGTTTCTCCTCAATGAAGTTGGCATTGGCGCCAGTGTCAAGAAGAGCAAGCACCTTGATCTTTCCCAAAGGTCCATGAATGGTCACTAGGACGGTAGGTGACTTGGAAGTGTTGTTGAGGGAAAGCAAAGTGAGAGGGAAGGTCTTGTTGACAAAGGGGGAACGTTTGGAGAGAGGACAGGCTGGCAGAAGATGATCCTTTGATCCACAGTAAGAGCAGAGGTTGTTGTTCCTTCTTCTAAGGACTTCCTCAGCAGTAAGGCAAAAACCTCCCCCAGACTTTGGCTTGGTTTCAGGTGGAGGGGTTGAAGAAAGCGGGGCCTTGTCTGGAACAAACAACTGGACTGCAGGGGATAGGTTAGAAGGAGAGTGTGCTTTTGAGGAAAGGTATTTACAATTCCACTTAACCACTTCTCTGATAAGAGGTTCTAGTTTGTTGGGGAGGTTGTGGTGTACCAAAAATTCCTGGAGCAATCTGTTGAGGCCTATCTTGTAGAAGCTGCAAGCCTAAGTGTCAGAGGCTTGTAGTCTTGACTGAAGGGAGCAAAACTTCCAATTGTATTTGCCAAGTGGAAGCAAACCTTGTGTGAGACCTGCAAACCAAAAAGCAGAGGGAGTGGACAACTCCTTGTCCTCTCCAGAGAAGGATAGGAGTGAACTGACAAAGAGATCATAGTTCTGGAGGATACCTGGGTTACTTATTGAGTGAGAGCTAAACCAATCTCTGTAGTGACCAGTGAGCTTCTCTGCAAGATAGAGGACCTTCTGAGAGTTGGTGAAGAACTCAGAACCATACGCAGTAAAGTGAGCCTGTGCATAAGCTAAAGTGTTAAAAACACTAGGGGGTGGAGAACTATGAGCTAAGGTATTGAGAACTACTGTTTGGTTGGTGTAGGTAGTGGGGGTATGCTCCTCCTTATTACAAAAAACCTTATCATATAGCCAACCAAGTAAAAAAACTACTAGAGATAACAAAGTTACAGTAATAATAGAGAGAAACAAGGCTAGAAAGATGATAGAGGAGATGGAAAAAGTATTGCCTGGGTCAACCCCATGGGAAGCCAAAATAATGTAAGGTCTTGCCCATAATGGTGCAAGGTTATAGACTAAAGCGTGCAAGGCATTAGGATTCAAATTTAAAAGGTATAATAATGTAGGAACTTTCTGTAAGATAATCTTACAGAAACCTGCTAAAAACCTATATTGTGTCACAAATGGTGTAATAGAGTGTAAAAACCCTAAGCAAAGAAGATTAATAAAGTGTTCAATAGTGAACAATTTTTAACTAAGGGAATATCAATATTAGGATATTCACCATTGGCAAATTGATATATACAACTATTGTAAGATTCTTTAAGGAAAAAAATTGATACAACAAGCCTAAGGCTTGTTGTTTTACAAGTTCCATTGGATTTAAGAAAAGGGAAAACTAAACTAAAAAATGAATTAAAAAACAAAATTCTTAAAATTACAAATCTGAAATTTAAAAATTGTAGAAGTTTGAAGGGGAAGAAATCACTTAGAATTTTGGCTTAAAGCCTACTCTTCACAAGCTCTTTATTTATAGACAGAGTCTTTGCCAGTTGTTGAATGATGGTCCTGGGGAAAGCAGCCAAGAACAGGGGCAACTGGGAGAAGTTGTGCAAAAATCTGGAGGAAAAGGGGAGCTTAAAAGCCCAACAGAAGTTGCAGATCTTCAACATTAAGCTGGAGAGCAGCAACAACGTAAGCAGGGAATTTGAAGGTAAGAATAGGTGAAAATTATTCTACTCTAAAGTAGAAATATATAGCGGGATAAAATAGAAGATGACAACAACAATTCAAACGCAAATTGCAAAAGGAAAACAAGGTGATTAACTTTAAAATAATTATAGATTAACTCTTAATTCAAAAGCTTCAATATTAAAAAATACTGAATCTTAAATCAATTGAAAATTAACAAATATAATAAATTTAAAGAGCCTGCCCTTTGGGGCAGGACATGACACATACACCCCAATACACCTTGATATGTGGTGAGATATATTGGGCTTTACTACATCTTACAACAGTTTACCCCCTCCTTGGCTGGTTTAGATTATGGGGCCAAGCTATTAATATGATGATGGTGGGCCTTCCTGTCAGGGCTTTATTGGGGAAGTTTAATCTAGGGGACTTCTTGCACTCAATTGGGAAGAAATTCCCAAATGAGTGGGTCTCTGACAGTTGGTGAGTGAGGCATCATATTCCTCACCCCCAGTAGAGTAAGCTGGGATCTGCTCAGGGATGGGCTTGGGGGAAACCTTCTTTGTGGAGGAAGGCTTCTTCTTTGGGGTCTTGGGAGCCTTGGTGGGACACTTGGTGCCTTTGGGCTGTTTGGAAGCATTTTTGTCCTATAAATAACAAGTGAAAAGTTTTAAAAGAAAGAAATGTATTTACAAAACAAAACAACTATAAAACCATAACAAATCAACTTTAACCTTATATGTCTTTGATTAGAAATGTATAAGTACAAACTGAGATAGAAGTTTTATTTTATTAAAGTTTAAATAACAAGTTAAAAAATAAAGATATATGCAAAAGTATTAATTTTAGAAAATAATTTTATTTTAAAAATAAAAAATATTAAAGAGAAATGTCAAAATATAAAATATTTAAAATTCAGATGATTTTATTACTAAAACTTAAATTTTATAGGTGAGAAGTGAAAAGTGTCAACATCATGAAAGATGATTAGTAAAAATGTGCTGAATTCACACTTTCAGTTAGGAAGATTATATAAATTATCCAAGACAAAATGGGCACTGTCAATACTTTTTTAAATTTACTATGTTTTTTATAGTACACTTAATTAAAGTTAAGCAAACCAGCAAGTATTAACTGTTTTTGATGTTATTTTGCTCACATAATAAAATAAAAAATCAAACATATAAAAATAAGTAAAAAACATCAAAGCTAAGTATTTATTTATTATTATTTTTTTGGGGGGGGTGAGAATATGATATTTTCCTTTGAATATATTGAAATTAGTTAGGAATTTGTCTTCTGGTATGAAAAAGGTAAAGTGTTAACTTTATCATTGACAACATTTTCAATAGGCAGTGGTATAATAATTTAGGCTTATTTTCCACTTCTGTTTGCTTAAATCCACCCAAGTGATTGATCAAAAGCAAATAGTTGACATTCCTGATTGTCAACATTATTATTGATAATAAATATATAGTAAATTACATAGTAAAACAGGCTTAAATTATTGGATCACCATTAGCCAAAATCCATTTATGATATTAAAGACAAAATAAGTGCCATATATAGATTTATAAGATGAACATTTCAATGAACTGTTATATTTTCTATAGCTATTTATAAATATTAATGTAATTTTGAAACAACAGGGTCAACCCCTGGTAAAGTTCTAACTAAACAGGCTTGTGACCTGCAACCTAAATTCCCAGTGACCCAAAGCCAAATGAGGAAGTTGACTCATATTTACAAATCCAGAAACATGACCAAATGAAAATTCCTGCACAATGGAGAGCTCAATTCAGCGCTTGACTTATTACAAGGATCAAGCTAACCCCTAACCATCCAACCAAGTGATCTTCATAATTGTGTTCCTACTATCTCAATTCACAACAAATATGTAACTTCTATATCCCAATAAAGATTATTATCTAGTTTCCAATTATTTTTTCCCTTGTGACTTTTCTAAAACAGCACAGTTATGACAGTAATAAAAAATAATTTAAAGTACAATTATAATATTTTCATTGTAGATGTCTCAGTTTTGCTATTGAAAATAAGTTAGGCTTTAAAAGGGTTGACATTGACACTTTTACGTTGTGAATATGACTTGCCAAAAATTAAATTTTTACTAGTAAAAGTAAAGGAAGAATTGGGTTAAATTTAATTTTTATTAGACTTAATATTAAATTGTGTCAAAATGATCACAATTATGTTGTGTTTTCTGGTTTTGGACCCCTGAGCGCTTTAAAAAATGGAATTAAGCTAACAAAACTAGCAATTTCATTAGGGAAATATGATTTTTGAGTCAACAGTGGCCATGTCAACATGGGTGCTATTGCTAAATATTCTGGCTAATTTGGACTAACTAAACCTCCTTTTTGGACAGCATTTACAAGTAGCTGATATTTAACTGGCTTGTTTTACATCTGATAAATTTTATAAATTGATCATTTTATTCTAATGACACCATATGCAACACATGTATGTCCACTCATTGTGGGTTGAAAGTCTGAGGCCAATGGTATATAAACACTTTTTCAATTTTGAAAACTGTCTATTTCCCAAAAGGGCTCCTGAAATCTTAATACTTAGTGCACTTTCCTGCTGTTGGGTTGGTTTTAGGGCTGCAGAAGACCTGAAGCAATGACTGCTTTATAAAAAATAGCCATTTGTTTTTTCACACACCACTGGTGGCAAACCTAACTTTGCATCTTTTTATTTGAAAGAATAAATTGAGCTTTTTTATTTTAAAATTTAAAAGCATATAAAGCCTGAAACTTAAAAGAAATTTAAAAACAAAAATCTTATTGGAAAATATAAGTTTTTTATTTCTTCTTGAGGAAGAAAGCCTTCTTTACCCTTTTTTTAAAGTATTTGGATTTCTCTAACTTAGGGGAATCTGAAATTTGCAAATACAACAGGTAAAACACACTGATTAGAGTAAATATCATAATTAGCGTGCTTTTAATCCACCACAGCCCTAGTTGATGTGTTATTTTCCATCAAAAATATATAAAAATTATGATTATTAATGTAATCCCTTATATTTTAAGAATTTTAAACTGGTTGTGACAATTCACATGAAAGGCAGCTTATCAGACAAGGTCATATGATGTCCATAATAAAGAGAGTTTTAAGCCTATAGAGATAATGAGTTTTATATACCTAGTTTTCCCTTTATGCCTTGAGATATCAGTAGGGTAGCCCTCTTTTAGTATTTAAGAAGGGTAAAGAGAGCTACCCAAGGATGGTTGTGATAAGACAGTGTAAGAATCCCTAGAACAGCTGGGGTGATAATACAGCTGGAGTTTCCTTAGAAGGGGAGGATGTTGAGGCAGAATTGCCCTTCCAGAAGGCCAACTGAGGGGATAATACAGTTGGTGGCCCCTGAGATGATGGAGTGCTGAAGAAGCACTGAAGTCCTGATAGCAGCTGGGAGAGAATCCAGCTGGGTCATTCTTACCTCTAATAAAAGAGTAAAATAGTTTCTCTGCCTATATCTTCTGGATAGTTTTAAGAGAGTGTTTTAATATCACTGTTTAAGCATAATGGACTTGAGATCACCTGCAGGGCAGATGTTCAGATAAAAAGCTGTTCAAACCAAGGGATCAGAGAAGTGCCCAGGAACTAGAGTTGTTTACTCTTTGAATTCCCAAGCTAACTATCTGAGGAGAAAATAGGAGAGGGAAAGTAGCAAGATAGAGTGAATTCTTACCTCTGAAAGCCTTAGTGAAAGACACCTATGGTGGCTAATATAGAGGGAAAATCAAAGATGGAGTAAATCTGTAAATGCTATAAGAGAGAAGTAATAGAAAGACTAGGTTTAGTCATCTATAATGGCAATAAGAGAGGAAAGAGAAAAGGTTAAGAGGAAATTATTTTAAAGATTAAAAAGAAAGAATTAAAAAAGAAATAAAATAATAAAAGAAGAAATAAATAAATAAGCAAACTTTATTTATTTAAAAAGGACTAAAAAAATAGATAGAAGAGACCAGAAGAAAACAGAAAATTTTGAAGAGAAGAGCAAAACATTTTGCCATCTGCCATAGTACAAAGTGAGAGCAGGACAACATTCACCTAGAAATTTTTGCTGAGGATTGACGTCAATGGGGGGGATCAATGGAAAAACATTGAAGGAAACACAGGCAAACAAATCCCTTATGTTTTACATAAAGAAAGCAAGCAAATCAAGGAACAGAGAATTGTTAAAGAAAACAGGGAAATCATTAAAAATGTGAGCTTGGATTGCCACTGGTTTGCTGTGCATTGATGGTGTTCTATTAGAGCAAAAGACAAAATTAAACTGCTTCAGATTATGCAAGAAGATGCAGACATTTGATTGGCTTCAGGTCAAGGCTTATTTTATCAATAATTTTCATTAGTAAAATGAATCCAAAGATTAATAAATCAGGGAGGCTGAAAGGGAAAAGTATTATGGGATTAGCCAGAGTAAGTTTAATAGTTTAATTTATTATAAAAGAAAGGAAAAACAACAACTTAATCCTGGAAGAGGAAACCATCTCACAAAAATAAATACTGAAACAAGGAGCCATATAAGGGGTAATTAACTGGACCAAGAAAAAGAAGGAATAATCCAAAGAATAGTGGAGCCAGAGTCAGAAAAGAGCAAGACCAAGATCAAGACTAAGATCAAGATTAAGAGAATGTAAAAGACCAAGGGGCCCAAGAACAACCCCATAGCAAGCTATAATACCAAAGGGGTTTAAGGTAATCTTCTTTCTGTTTGAATAAAATATATTCATAGCCCCTAAACCACTACCTTTTCTAAGTCCACCATGGATAATATCCCCCACATTTACTATCCTACCACAGGGGAAGAAGACATCTAAAGGCATCACTGCAGGAAATTTTCTAGAAGCCAGGCTCCTGAAGAGGAATGTCATATAATGATCAAACAATTCAATTTGACATCCAGAGGCAGAGAATTCTTGGGGGGGTGAGTTCAAGAAACTCTTTCAGGAGTTATAAAGCCCCAATGAGAGAGCGTTCCAGATGAGGTTATGATCCATGAAGCTGACGCCAGGATGCTTATATGGAATATGTTTGAGCAGTTCTTTATCCTGAAAGCAAAATACAATGATTTAGCTCTGGAACATGATCACTTGAAGAATGGCAACCCCTCTCAGTCAGCACCTGGCTTTGATCCAGGACATGCTTTGTTGTTTGAAGAGCAGAAGCACCACACAGGTCTATGTGTTAAAATAGTTGCTTATACTGCATACTGCATACTGTCTATGGTATGTGTATTGTGATTAAATCCAATCAATAATGTATCAATACTTTTATTCACCAAGTTTTTTATTTCTTCAATTTTTCTTAACCTTTACTTACAAAAGAAATCATGTGAATATTTATTTATAATATTTACTTTAGAACATTTTCATTGATTAGTATATGTAATTACAGAGATATTAATCAGCATAGCTCATGATTGGTTTACTATTGGGTTTTGGGATATGGTTTATTGTTCCCTTACTTCTGTTCATGAGTTTTTCATTCTAGTGCACAACTTATTTAACCCCTCTTTAAGATATAATAAATGCAATTGAAGATTAGACTTCCTTAAAAAAATTGCTTTTTATTGGGATCATAATTATTAAGCAACTTTTATGTGGTATGTGATTGTTAGTAATGTTGCTCTTTATATGGTTTGTCTATTAAGCCCAATAATATATCAACCTTTGTGGGATGACCAGTCAGATATTCTTTTTGTTTAGTGCAGAAGTGCTTACCCTTCTTAGCTACCAGCACCCCTAAAACTTTCAAGCAATATTTCTCTCTCTTTGCCACAGTTATTAAATTATATGTATTGAAAGCCAAACATTATATATATAGGGTATTTTTTATTCATAGTTTTTAATAGAAAATGTCAAATTTTATCTTAAATATCAATTTCAACTATAAATTTATTATTAATGATTTTTATTGTTGCTTTTTCTTCCAAATATTATAGCTCACTCCCCTAAGGGGTGTGTGCTCCACTGAATTAGTGGGTGTCTTTTGTTTGCTCTTAAGTAACTTTTTTTATCTCAGTAGCTGCTAAAGTATATAATAAGTTCTGAAAGGAATCAGTACCTAATAAAGAACAAATGCTAATATTATGGTGTTGTAAATGTGATGTAAGCCAAGTTACCCAAAAAGAAAGAAAGAAAGATACATATGTTTAATATAAGATTTATTGATAGAGAGAGCTTTTATATATGGGTGGGTAAAACTGGCTCACATAGCAATTAAGTATGTCAAGGTGAAAGTCCTTGGGTCTCATCCCTTCAAGTGAACACACTGAATAAATTCCTTCAGGGGGTAAAAAAATCTTCAAAAAGAGGGTTTAAACCCTGTGATAGGCCACCAGGGGGTGGCTTGTGGATAGGGGCTTCTCAAGGTTGATCTTTGATAGCATGTTAGTGATCCTATTTGAACAGTATAGATGGATTTCTGGATATAGTAATTGATGAGATTATAGCCAGGTGATGTATATAAGTAGTTGCTCAAATTAGGCAGCAGGTTGAGTCAATTCAGAGGTTGAATGGCTATCTGATCCTACAGGGGATTGGCTTGTCTCAAAAATTGCAGAAGATTTACATATATAGAATCAAATAGAGGGTTAAATAAACCTAGTTTAACCCTGCAGTTGTACCAAGCTAGCATTTCTCAAAAATTGGCAAGTTTCATATTTAACTCATATAGAATGGAACATCATCTATGCTGATAATTCTCATAAATTATTTTATCATTTAAAGTTAGTTTTTGCTTAAATAATTGATCTTGATGATAAAATGTATCTTTAATTTATAATAGATAAAGCAAAAAATAAAGAGTTGACATGAATATAGCTTCATACTGTATCAGTTGTTTCTGGTGTTTGTTTGAAAACAATGCCATGGAGGTAGGACACACTATCTCAAAAACAGCATATCAAAATACACCATCTCAAATTTAATTTGAGATGGTGTTTTTTATATTAGTGGTTTTAAATCATGAAGAAAATAGAAAAAATAATAAAATGTTCAGTTTTCAATTGTAATTTTATAATACAGCACCTCAAAAGTACACTCTCAGGATTTCTGGATATTGACTAATTAACAGTTTCAACAAAATAACACAGGCCAGCAGTTAATTGCTCTTAGAAATGGTTTCAAAAAATAATGCAGGCTGCAGGTTTATGGAATCAATGATCAAATCATATACTAGCAACAATAAATTCATGCATTGCAATTAAGGAATGAAACATGCATTTACTGCTCATTAATTAGTCTATCTCAACAAACACCTCAAACATGCTTCTCATAATAATTACTATTCTAAACTTTAATTGTACATTAGTTTTAGAAGCTATGGCGACAACAAAAAATAACTCAGATTTAAACAAAATGATTTCAGATTTGAACAAAATCCAACTCTCAGGTTAAAATATACACTCTGTTAACAGGGTTTATTGGCGTTAATGGGTAAAACGAGTCAACACAGCAACAAAGGGCTCACACGCAAAGCAAAACCATTCAAAATACAATCTGAAATACATTGATTCACAAACAAAATGGTGTGAGTTGACTTTTGGTGTACATATGCTTACTATGTGAATTGGTGATAAAATAAACCCAAGCAAGGTGAGTCAAAGCTCAATCCACAAACAAAACACATTAGCAACTCACTATGTAAAAAAATCACTCACTTAGTGTGTGCAATGGATTGTAATCATGAATGATACCAATGTATCTAAAATAAGACACAAGATCTGAAATATAAATTTTAAAAATATTGTGTTGGGTGTTTGAATTTGGCAGTAAAATCTTGAAAAATGGGTGGATTTTTTTGAGTATTCTAAAATGGGTGTTGTAAAACCAAAAACAACTAAATAAAAAATAAAAAATCTATAATTGGGATATTGGGTGGGAAAAACTCTAATTAAATATCCATATTCAGATAAAAGCAAAAAATAAAATTAGGGAGTAACTTAATTGAAATTTAATTGATATTTTATTAAACTTTAAAATGGAAGGAACACAACAACAGAGTACCAATACACCCGTTGTGCGCCGCGGTTGCAGTTGCCCCTGCAGGTCAAAGAATAGAGTTAGTGCAACCCAAGTGCCTACTCAGGAAGGAGGCGGGAGAGGAGAGTTTCATAGTGAAGCTATACTGACACAGCTGATTCAAAGAGTACAAGCTGCTAGGGTGTAGAGCATCAACCCTCGGGTCCCAAAGCTGACCCAGAAGCCCACCAAGGTCACCACTACAAAGAAAGTTAGAAACAAGGAGGTAGAACTTACTTTGTATGTATTTGATGTTGTGTACCGGCAAGAGTTGGTCCCGTCAGCCATGCTGGAGAATGTGAAGCCTGTACTTGATACTAGCTACAAGCCCTACATCAGTGATGGCAATCAGGAAGAGGACAAGGAGCCTGAGTTCTTCAGAACTGATGAGGGACAGTTGGTGCTAAAAAATGTTGCTTTGTTTTACACATAGGTGCCCATGCCCTGTGTTGTGCCCAATGCCAACGAGTCAATCCTCACTGCCAAAACGCCCGCCCAGAAGCACATCCCCAACATTAAATGCATCATCCTGCTTAAGCTAATGCGTGAATCAGGTAATTACAAGGCGGCCACGGCCCTTGTTGGAGTGGATCCCAAGTACACCAGCAAGACCTTCAACAAGTTCATTGATACTGGCCAAGTCCTTGCTGCGGAGAAATCCTTGCACGTTTCCACTATGCTCACCAAGGAGCACAAATGGGCAATCCACCAGTGGATCACCTGGGACTGCCATATTGAGCTGGCAAATATACAGGCAATAGTCAAGTCCACTTTTGGGGTTGAGGCTTACATTTTCTTTTACTACCATCTTCTGAAGAAGATGCACATTTCCTGTAAAAAGCTCAGGGTATTTCTGTACAATTGGAATAGCCCAACCAACATTGAGACCCAGAAAACTATGCAGAGGCGTACACTGCCCTCAAAGCCAAGAAAACAGTCAAATTTTACTATATTGACAAATCAGCATTTGCCTCATCTAAGCGCAATGCATATGGCTATGTTCCCAAAGGCTCCAATGACAGAATGGCTTGGTGTGATGTAGTCCGCGCCACAGCCTACTTAATGGTGGCTCTCCTTGGTCCAAATGGGGCCAAGCTATACCAAATGATACTGGGCTACCACAACAGCCGTACCTTTCTATTATTTCTCCAATTAGTCTAGGAGCACCTGAGGCACACAAGCCTGGGCTTCACCAACATAATTGTGCTGGACAATGTTGGTCTCCATAAGGTGGCTGATATTCTTGAGGAATTCCCAATGATTGACATCCTCAGTGCAGTGGGCCCCCAGCAATTGGCCATGGCAAATTTGTGCCTTCTCTTCCTCCTTGCGTATTTGCTATTCCTAAATCCCATTGAGGAAGTCTTTGGGTGGCTCAATCAAGTTGTCAAGCAAGGAACCCCAACTGGGACCAAGGACCTCTTTAATTTGCTGCAGGCCGGGATCCACACCCTCCCAGCTGAGACTGTGGCCAAATTCTATGGACAAGCTGATTTTTTCATCCCTGTGTGCCTAGCCAAACAGCCAATCAATTAAAGGTTTAGCATGTCCAATTTTTTATATTCTGTAATTTACTATTCAAGATTTATTAATTATCATTTAATATTTAGATGCTTCCAAGCCTGCAATCACATTCAGCAGGACAATCAATGAAGTTTAGTAATTTATTTATAATCATTTTTTATTGTGTCATATAAGGGTATCCCAAACACTTGATACTGGATTACACAAACACATTAATATCACTTTTGGCAAATAAATATAATAATCAAAAAAAGTTAAATGTAATGTGTACAAATCAGAAGTAGATTTTATTGAAATATATTATTATGCTTTTATTAAGACCTTCTCTTGGATATATTCTGCAAATCTTGTTTGCTAAAATAAGAATTAGAAAATTTTATTATAATAAAAATAATATAAATTGCAATGGAATTATTTGGAAGAGATAATTTATTAAGCGCGCCTGTAGTGAGTTCTTCTGTATGTACCCACCCTGCAATGAAGGTGGTGCACAACCTCCACTGCCACACTGTGGATGGTGGATACAACCTTATTAAAAAACTCCCGCCTGCTGGCAAAGGGGAGTAGGGTTAGGTGCAAATGGAGGAGCAGCTTCTCTGGCGGGGCTGCAAACCCGTAGATACCAGCCAGGACCAGGGCATTCTGGATGACGTGATCCACCAAGTCATACCTGGGGGGACCTTCTTTTGGTCCAGGGAGAGCTAGCCTTGTTGATTCCTAGAAGGACCCTGTCAAGATCCTCCACACTGACACCCATTATAAAGTAAAAGAAATACCCGAGGTAAACCACCAGATGAAGTCTTTGCCCAGCAAAGGATTCCGTAAACTCGCATAATTTATTGAAAACTGCACTGATCTTCTTATCATGCTTGGTCTCTGTAAAGGTCAGCTCCATGGCTGCAAGGACCCCCGTCTTTTTGGCACTCCAGGCTAACCCAAAGTTGGCAAGGTGGATTTTTGTCTTCTTGACGGCTGTTGCATCTGCAACAGCCAATTCCCCACCACATGCCCAAAGTTGTCCAGCAGGTAAGAAATTGTGTGCTCCAAGGGGTAGCAGAAGCAAGCAGCCGCATGGGCCTGGCCCATCTCCAGTACATTCTTGAATGGGAGCGTTGCCAGGATGTCCCAAACAAGCTCAATGGAGCTTACACTTTAAACTCCACTGAGGGATACTGGGTCCAGGCGGACTAGTTGGGCATCCTTGTAGGCAGTAACTGCCCACTTGGATGCCCTCTTGCCATGCGTCAGCCCGGCCAATGCCTCCTGCAACATTGGAAAGGACCCGTGGATGCAGTCCTCTAGCTCCCACAAGACAGGAGGGACAGATAAAGCTGCTTGTCCATGTGAGTGGCGTAGTTGGTGTAGAATGTGGCAGGGACAAAGGGGACCAGGACTTGGTGGAGTTCACTGTCTATGTTCTCTAAAAAACAGGTAAGTATTTACAAATTTTTATTAATTTTATTTTTTATATTACCTTAATGTGTTTCTTCCTTGCCGGCTGCTTCAGCAGGCTTGGCCATTCTTGGTGCAAGCAGTTGTGCAGACAGTTCTTTATCCTCTGTTTTGGCACACTTGGCGGGTTTGAGATGTTCATACATCTCTGGGTCGTCAACCCAGACAGACGGCACAGAAATATTGTATGCCTTAAATTGCAGGCCCTCAAACACTGTCTTCTGGATGTTGAGAAGACACTCAATGGTCTTCTCAGGGGTGTCTGGCATTTTTGTCATTAGGGCCTTTACAGACACCTTGTCTATTTTTTCTGTCAAGGACAGCAGACTTCACTTTGGCTTTGACCTTGTGGTCAATGTCTTTGATTTTGGCAATTGTCAAGTTGAGATCCTTCAAAAGCTTCTCCAATTCTCGGCAACTGCCAGAATTAACTCATTCCACAAGTCAACTTACTGAATGTCAACAATTTTTTGACATTCAGTAAGTTGACATTATTTTGGTATTTATCCACAGGAATTGGGCATTTCCAAAACTAAGCTAATTTTTCATAGTGAGTTATTAAGTCAGAATTGCAAAATTAAAAAGGAACAGACATAATGTCAACACCATTTAAACAAAGGCTTAATTTTAAGCCAAAAAACTAATATGATTTACTATGAAAATGTAAGTTTCTTTGTACTTTTACATTAAGGTCAACTACAGTAAGTAATATCTGGATTTCAACCCCAAATAAGAATCCATAAATTTCTTAATAAAATACACAATATTCTAAAAATAACTACTTTTTATATTTTATACTACTGTTTTTATTAAATATATATTAAGATAAGAATTGAAAAAAGACATATGCCAACTTTCATAGCATTCTTTGTATTATTTAGATATTTACTGTTATTTTAAACTCACTGGATAAACTATAGCTTATTTCCAGAAGTCCACTTAAGCCAACACACATATGTTAAAACTAGAATTTATATATGTAATTATAATGTTGACTTTGTGTCAAATTGACACGTTGCCTAAATTGCAACAAAGGGGTTCAGCTAAGCAAGCAAAGTGACATAATTTAAGCAAGATTAAATAGGAGAGTTGCTATAAAAGAACGCTGACTGCCTGAATGTTGACACCTTCACTGGTTTATTAGTAAAACACTGCCGCTTAACAAAAAGCACACATACAATGGTATGGTAATTCAGGCCAAAGTACCCAGGGCTGTACTTTAGACTTCCCTCTACAATCCCTATCATTTAGTTTTCATAAGTTATATATGCAACTCTTTAATTTTTTTAAATTTAAAAATAATCAATTTTGGCCTTAAAAAACCAACTCCGGAAAATATTAACCAAGCTTTATAAGTGATTTACATAGTGTTTTTTCACTTTAATGCTGACTGTCAGTATGTTGAAAGTCAAAATTAAAGCGTTTTTTTATGCTGACAAACTAAATTAAATATTTTTGACTACTGTGACTACCAGAATGTCAACTTTTTATTTAAACATGGGTTTTTTCTATTCTTTAATAATAAAATAGCTCTAAAATTACTTTCTATACTTCTATAAACTATTTACTTAATAATAAAATTTAAAACAAGTGATTAATATTTAATTTTATTCATGTCTCACATGACTTTTCTTACTTTATGAACTCTACTCTAATTATTGTAGGACAAATCTTCCAAGAAGCCACAAAATAACCCCAAGTCAACCAATAAAGTACCCAAAGCCTCTGGAAAGGCCCAAAGTCCCTACCCCAACAAAAAACCAGCCAAAGAGCCCTCAACAAAACAGAAGACAAAGGAGAAGACCCCAGACCCTGAAAGCAAAGAGCCCTCCCCTGCCCCCTCCTCTTCTCAAAGCTGGTACCAATCAGAAGGAGATGAGGTTCCACTAAACAAGCAAGGAATAAAGAAGATACCCAAGAGTCTAGAGCCCCAGCCAAGCCCAGATGAATCAAGCTCAAAGGAATCAAGTCCCAAGGAATCAAGCTCATCCCAGCCCAGAAAGCGCAAGAATCCAACTCCAGATAATTCCCCTCTACCGCCCAAAAAATCTGCACCTCCATCCTCCTCATCAAGTATCAATAAAGAAGATCCTGATGATTACCTGTCTGAATATCATCAAGCACTAATTGGCCCATGGGATCCCCTAAAGGTTCACAATATATGTAACGTCAAAGGAGAGTTTAAGCTCCCAAAGAAGTTCCCTTGGGTTTTCCCTCTAATGTCTGTCAAAGGAGGTGCAAGTTTAGTCTGTGATGGCTATGTTTTCAATTGAAACAATAAGAAGAGAGCAAGAAGAAGCAAGCATTATGTATGTGAAGATAGAAGCTGTGCTGCCAGAATCAATACAGAAGGATGGGATAAAGTCACTAGTGAAAAAGGAGAGCACACATGCAATGCTCCAATAAATCTTATTGAAAAGCTTCTAAAGTGGTACCTCTACCAAATGGTCCCAGTCTCCAAAGATGTCAAGGCCTCTGATCTGGCAGTTAAGGCCACCACACACCTAAGTAATGAGAACCTGAAGCTCATCCCTGACTGCAACCAGTTAGTGAAGTACATATGTGACAAACACCGTGATCTATTCCCTCATAAGAAATCTGCCATGGTCCAAAGAGAGTTAGTATTGACAGAGGAGTTAAAGATGTTCAATGGTGATGAGGTGTTCCTTTTACATGATGATGGGCCTACATCAGAGGCAAGAATTATATGCTATGCTACACAACAGAACCTGGAGCAGTTAAGAGATTCAGAGACCTGGTTATGTGACAGTACCTTTTCAGTATGCCCCCACATTATTTTACCAACTATGGGTTGTACATTCCCTTATTGAAGGCAAGGTGCTCCCATTTGCCTACTTTCTGCTTCCTGGGGCAACAGAAGAGATCTATACAAGGGCCTTTAAAATCCTTCAGGAGGGCATCAAAGCCCTACCCAGTAATAGAAAGAGTCCCCCTGGCCATAACACTAGAGCCAATCCAGATGATGATGAAAAGGATGAAGCCATCCTTTCTGCAGAAAAAGAAGCTCAAGATAAGCACTTGGCCCCTCAACTATAATTATGGACTATGAAACTGCCAAGTATAACGCTTTTGTAAATACCTTTGATGAAGAGCTACAGGGGTGTTTTTTTCCATTGTTGACAGGCTGTCAACAGGCAACTAAAGGGTCTACCTGAGCTCAGCAAGCTCCACCATCTAGATACATCAGGAAAGTGCAAGTTCTTAATTCAGCAGTTTGTAGCACTAGCCTTTGTAAAGCCAGAGCATGCTGGACAAGCCTTTGAGCTCCTATGCCAGGGTCCATATGCCAAGAAACATGATGGTGCCTTCTACCCTTTCATTGAATATTATGAACCACAGTGAATTGAACATAAGGTCACTAAGCGCTGGAGCAAGCCCAGAGCCAAAGCCAACTGGAACTGCTACCAGGCAGTTCTTAAGGATGAGATGAAAACTACTTCATCTTTGGAGGGCTGGCATAAGCATATCAAGTCCTCCTTTGGAATCAAGCCCAGATACAACACCTTCTACAAGCATCTCAAAGTCCAACAGGGGAAGACTGCTGCATCTATCAGAGATATTGAGAACCGCCCATCCAAGAAGAAGAGAACCACCAAAGAGAAACAGTATCAAGAGAAGATCAAGGAAGTTGTCAAGGCCAAATAAAAAGCTTTCAAAAATTGGGGAATACATCAAGAAGATTGCCACAGCTCTTAATGGCAACCAGGTTATTACAGTCTAGCTTTTCATTAAATTTATTGAGTATTGCCTAATTTTGTATATAGTTCTTATATATTAAGTATAATATTTTTAAATAAATAGTTATTCTAAATAAATCATTAATATTTTATGATAATGCTTTTATAAAATCATTGGTTTTTTATTGATAGTTTGATGCTTTAGACTGTATTACATGGCCTATATTGGTATTTTACTAGTAAATTATATGTTTTTTGTAGTTTTCAATATAGAAAAAACTTTATATTACTGTTTCTGATTGCAATATTTTGCTATAATACGTGAAATTTTATGTAGTACCTTTTTGTATATTGAATTTTTTTGTTTTTATAAGTGGGAAAAAATTTATTATAGTAAAGATAGCTAATTTCATAGTAAAATAAAATAAAGGTGTATTTTTATGAAATTTTTTAATATTCATGTATAATTTTTTATGGACTTTTTAAAATCTATGTTGTCACATTACCCTAAAAAGTATCTTGAAGCTTAATTTTTATGTAAAATGTTCAGGAAACAGGTTTCTGCTTATTAAAAAAGTGTCAAAATTTAGTAGTCTGCATGAGTTAAAACTTAATTCTGACTTTTCAATGCTGTTGACATTAAAGTAATTTTTAATTCTGATTATCAACATATAGTAAATCAACTTGCGGAATGAGTTAATTCTGGCAGTTGCCCAATTCTCTCATTGATTTTTTACTAACCTTTTTATATATTTTTATAGCTTTTTCCCCAATAAATTCTGTATTATTTTGATACTGTTGACTCTTTGCTTATCCCTTTTTGTTTTCCCATTTACTACATTATCCCATCTTTTTACCCATTTTGTATATGTTTTACGCTCATCTCAATATGTGTTGTTTGCTTTGTGTTGGCATTGTTTCCTTGATCACCAAATTGTTGTTAATATTTTCACAAGGGGCTGTGCCTGGGTACTAAAAATAACTGTGTTCTGGATCTAGATACATGGAATAGTAAATATATGATTTTATAGAAATAAGCTGAACATAAAGAATAAAACCAACTATAAACAAAGAGAACATGAACAATTGAAATTCAAAATAAAGATAATATAAATAGAAAATGTTTGGCAACAGGGGGTTTATTGGGGCAGGAAGAGTGATGCCTAGGAGGCAGAATAGCAAGGGAAGGAAGACGTAGAGGTGGTGCTGGCCTGGGGGGTCTGGGATTTGGTGGTTTGGGCTTGCAGGTGAGGGGTGTTGGTGGCAGGGGTGGAGGCAAGAGGATTTTGTGTGATGGCTGCCATATACCGCTTGTTGTATTCCTCATTGGTCATTGGCTGGATGGGCTGGTAGGTGACAGTGGCCCAAGGTGGAAGACGCTTATCCTTACATTATTGGTTGCCCATGTTCACATGGAAAACCATTTGCGCAAATAAGTCAGCCACCATCTGGCAGCCAAAGAGAAAATTATGGGCAAGGACCCCAAGATAGAGGTTGTTGAAAGCCTGAGGGCGGTGCTCCCATAGTGTATCTCCAATGTTAAAGAAGATGAAATCAGCCAGATGGATGTCTGCGTGGCCAGCTGGGTACACAGAAGCCTGGTGCCTGCGTTGATGGATGGCCTCAAGGGCGGGGGAGCTACCCTCCATCTGGTGGCTCAAGAAAACCTGGTACTTGGAATTTGAGCCATCCCAGGAGTCAAGTAATCCACCAAGGATGTGGCTGTACAAGTAGCCATCAATGAAATCTGGGTTTGTCCAATAGTGGACAAAACCCGTGGCTGAAACAGCCAGAAACACACCAATGAAAGTCCCCTTCTTGACCTTCTTTGTCAGGAATCCAACCATAGGTAGAGGCATTGGGTGGCTTGGGGTGTGGTGCAGCCAAGCCAGTGGGTAAGGCCCACCATATAATGGGTGCTAACTTGATAATGTAAGATATAGATTGTCCAAGCAAGGACCAGGGTCCAGAGTTGGGGACCATGGAATCCACCAATCCTGTCAAAGTAATGTAGAGTACTCCAAACAGTTGGGTAGAGGTGGTCTCGGCTGCGGTGGTAGGTTCCAGAGGGTGTTCCAGTCTAGGGGTTACAGGTGGGGTCATGGGGACAAAATACGCTGGCAGGTAATTATACTTGTCTTTGAACAATCTGGGCGACCTAACATACCACTTTCCTTCTCAACCTATTGTTTTGGTTTCTCTAGCTCTTTCCAGGGGGTTGGCAAGGAGTATGTTTTCCAAGTTGAACTTGGCATAGGCTGGGTTTGGAGGGTACTTGGTAAAGTGCACAGGTCCAAAGGGGACTTCCAGGGGATGGTATAATGCCTGGGGCAGTTTGGCAGGTTGGTCTCTGGAGGGGTCAGTTGCCTGGTTGTCTACTTGACCAGAGTTAAGATGGAAGATCACTAAGACTAGATAGGATAAGATTTGTTCAAACAAAAGGTTCATAAAACTTTATTATCAAAAATGACAATGTGGTCTTCATCATACTGCCGGGGTTTTTATACCATGGTATTTTGCTTCTTCAATTTTTGAAGGGTTCAGGTTTGCAGACAAGGCACTGGCAGGGCATGGATCTTGGCTTAGAGTCTTAAGGGCAGCAGATCCAGGTTGTGCCTGATCTGGTGAATAGAAGTGGCAATGCTTCATTCTGCTGCCACTGTTCACTATGTCACCTGAGTAGTTCAATTGTACTACCCATTCTGGATGGAAGGCTGGCAGTTGCTGGTAGTCATTGGCAGAGTTAATAATAGGTTTTGTTTTAACCTCCTTAAGGCAAGCTACAACCTCTGCATAGGTCTGTATCTTTGATGACTCAAGGTTGGCATCAATCTGGTGACCATTTAGGGAATTGTCCTTGTGAGACTGGTAGGTCTTGGAGTAACTTGTCAACTCAGGTTTGCAATTTAACAAGTGGGCAGTTTCCTGTCCACTTTGTGTGACTCAAGTAGTCTTTGGAGGGTCAGGGTTTGATATCAGGGTTTCCAATATTGATTTCAAAACTCCAGTATTGGTGCTTAGCAGGTTGGTAGTAGGTCCTTCCCCAACCTCTGTTAGCCAGGTTACATCTCCTTTGCAGGTATGGGTCTTCATTGGCACCAGTTTGGCGACAGACTGGCAACTATTCAGGGAGTTCTCTATAGTAGGTCAGCAGGTTGCGGAGTAATTTAACAATTCAAGCCTGTGACTTAACGGATTGGCGGGTCCTAGACTGTCCTGGAGGGTTTAATCCGCCTTCAGGGAACTGGGGTTCAACTCTTGGGTTTTCAATACAAGTATTGAAATGTCATTCATGACATTCTTCCTTCCTTTTTGAGTGGTGGCTCTTCCTTGCTTGCCAAAATCATCAAAAGCTATTGATAGCTTGTAATAAGAGATTAACATGACATCATCAGTTAGACTAGTCAGGCATTGGACCAGGGTTGATTTGATGGCGGTGTCACATGGGAATCCTCAGCATCATCCCATTGGTCGCTGGCAAAATTGATAAGAATCTATATTGAAGCCACCTTCCCATACATCCAGAGCTGAACCATGCGCTCAGACACCCAAATGCCATGGTGCACAAGTTGCTTCTGAACCTGAGTCAGGGAAATCTTTGGGTCCCTCTGCAAGAGATCAAGCATGATTGGGTAAGCCTTATTGATATGGGACTCTGGGGCTTTCTTTGGATTCTTGGCTGTCCCAATAAAGTCCTCTTGTTTATCAGGTTATTGAATTCCTGCATGACAGTATCCCAGGTGAATTGTAATTGACTAGCTATATGATCCCAGGATAGACCCCACAGGTTGAGTGCCACAATTTCTTGGAGATTTTGGGCAGTAATGATTCTGCGTTTGGGCGCTGGGCTGCGGGAGCTGAAGCCTGATTGGCTGAGGGGGGCAGGTTGGCTAGTGGCGGGAAGTTGTTTCAAATCAGGTTTGCCATTATGATTGACTGGTTGGTTGGCAATTTGTGAAGGGGTGGGTAAGGGGGCAGGGGCAGAACTAGACACTAAGTGACTATTGAACAAGTCAAAGCCATAGAGGTCAGGGGTCAAGTACAGGTCAGCTTTCTTGTTACCCGTATCAAAGACCTGGGTGTAAATGGGTGCCTCCACGTTATGAGCCTCAACTCCATTGAAACTGGCTTGGCTGCTGCTGGCTTGGTTGCTGGTGCCGTCAAAAATGTTGCTAGTAAAAACCATTGTAAAAAACCTAGGATAAAATCACTAAAAGTAGAAATTTTAAAATTTTATGATTTATTTTTATTGTATTCTTGAGTCCATATTTGGAAAGTTCTCAAAATCATTTTACATAAATCAAGAGCCATGGAAATGAATAAAATGCCTCTGTTTCTAAATTGGATAGCGGTCAATTGGCTGTTAAAATGATAGTTTTATATTTTAGGCTGCTCATACTACATATCTTGTATGACTTCATTTTGTTTCATGTTTGTGGAATCTCACTTCTAGATTGCTCAATTTTGTTTCATTTTAGTCCTTCTGTTGGTGCCTCATATGAATCCTGATTGTATTATAATATACTCAGGAACAGCATCCATCTATCTCAATTGCTGTTTCAGTTCATTTTGTTTGTAGTTTAAACTATTCTGCTTGATGTTTGATATAATTTTGTATAATGTGTTAGTGAAAATTTGTTTATTGTTTGACAGTTCATTTATTAACCAATTTTTTTAAATTATTTGAATCCTGTTGTAATGTGGTTAGTATAAACTAGCTATTAATGACGTCAACACCTCCCATCAATTAGACTCTAGTGCAAAGGGTTGGATTGATCTATAGTTTAGATGAACAACTAGTCTGGTTGATCAACATGTCATAACTTCAGAGGGTTATTTAGCCCATCAAACAATCATACCAACTGATGGGCTGAGAATCAATATGACTGGAGATGAAGTCTAATCAGAGGATCAGTGGCTCAAGATTAATCACAAAACCTCTATATAACTCTTCCTTTGTATTAATAAATAAAGAATTGATATTACATTAACTATACATTTATTATATGCACTGGGCAGAGATACATCTTAGCTTAGTCTTTAGTAATACATAGGTCATAATTGAGTTAAGTTTATAACAGACATCACCACACCATAGCTGTAGTTACAAAAAATCCTGAATCTTGCACAGCTTGGATTTTGCTTAAATCTGAAATCATTTTGTTTAAATCTGAGGTATTTTTAGTTCTTGACATAGATTTTAAAACTACTGTAGTATTAATCCAAGACACTTATACTAAGAACAACCCAAAATAATGCCACTATGGTAGTCCTACTAGTGATTGTTATTGCTGGGTAAAAAACCACTTTTGCTATATGTAATTTATAACTTTTCTATACATGGATACATTGATAAGGGTTTCCTTAATAAATATTTTATTAGTGATATCAATATGAAAGATGGTGATCATTTTATTTCAATTTACCACACTTCAAATTCCACCAGGTTTTATATTACCCAATAGATTCAATGTGCACAGTGGATAGGGGAAAATAAAGGGAAATCTCATATGGAGCCTTGCTACGCTATATTGATTCCCATATTGCAATTATTGCTTTCCACTTTTAAAAAGGATAGTTTCACGTCTAAAACCACTTAAGCAAAAAAATGTAAGAAAACATATGAAATTTTGCATATATATATTGGCCTTCTCTAAACAACTGGGTACTTTTTAAGCCCAGCTGTATAAGTTAGTTTTTGAAATAATCAAGTGTACTCTTTGGCCTGGTTGAGGTAGCTCCACTGTAAATTTCTTAATTCAATATAAAAATGGTCAAAATTACTATGTTTTTGCGCTCCAGCATCTCAATTACGTCATATTGAAAACACCATTTTGACTGCAAGTTTTCAGTCAAAACTCAAAGTTTTGCCTACTTGCGCTGTTAATAAAAGATTATTTTTACAAAATAAAAAGCCTTTAATTTTTTCTAGTATATATTTTAAAACTTTCTCTATAATTCTATATAAAATTTTTTACTATTTTTATCTTATAAACATTCCCATTTTTTTAAAAAACTGCCTCCCAAATGCCCATATTTTGTTACTAATTTACTTTTAGATGCCTCCCAAGTCCAACCCCAAACCTATGCCCAAGGCCTCCAAGGCCTTCAAAAGCAAGGTCAATCCCCCTAAGGCCAAAAATGCCAAGACTACCCCCAAGAAGCATCCTGCTAAGGCTAAATCACCTCCAAAGACCCCCACACCATACCCAGAGCCTGAGGAAACCAGCCCTACCCCTCCCCACTCTCCCTTTGTATACTCCCCCTCAGATCCCCATGAGAAGCTTTTGAACTTCAATTGCCACTATTATCCCACATCAGAGCCTGAGAAGGAACAGAAACCCGAGCCTGATGCTCCTTCAGATGACCAAATTGAGCTCTGGGACGTAAACACTGTCCACAGTATCTGTAATAGGATTGGAGCCTTTGCTGTGCCCACCACATTTCCTGAAAGCTACCCTATAATTTCCAAAAAGGGAGGTGATGGCTTTGTGTAAAAGGGGTACAGCTTTAATTTAAATGACAAAAAGATCCAATCATCAACATCACTATAAATGTGATACCCTTGGCTGCCCAGCAAGGCTCACCACCTATGGGTTCACTAGGTTCAAGGCATTAACTGTAGGCCTAAATTGCAGTGAGCCTTTTGATCCCCTATATCAATTAATCCACTGGTTTCTTTGCTAAGTAATCCCCATCACCAGGGACCAAACCTCAACTGAGGTGATGAACAATGCCCTTATTAATATCAACAGCTCTCAACTTGGCACTGTTGGTGACGCCTCTAAACTCCAGAGATATATCACTAATCAGAGGTATTCTATAAGCACTGAAGGCATCAGTGTAACATCCATTGATCAGTTAATCTTAACTGAAGAGCAGAAGCTATCCTGACATGAAGAGTGATTCCTTCTGCATGATGATGACCCAAACACACAGGAGCGTATTATCTGCTTTGCAACCTCTCAGGATTTGCGCAATCTCCTCAAGTGCAAGACCTGGATTGAAGATGGTACCTTTTCCACCTGCCCAAAGATTTTAAGCCAGCTTTGAAACATTGCCAGGAAGGTGGGCAATCTAGTTCTTCCCCCTTTTTTACTTCCTTCCCAAAAAGAAGCAGGGCACATATGTCTGTGCTCTCACTATATTTAAGACCAAACTGGATGAGATCCTCCTCACCATTGAAGAGGAGCCCAATGAGACTAGAGGGCAAAGGAAGAAGACCCCCTCCCAAGATGAAGACGCCCCCACCCCCAAGAAGCAGCCAGAAAGCCTGTCATATCATCAATATCTGATAGTTGGTTTTGAGCAAGCTCAGTCCAATGCTTTTATCAAAGTCTTTAAGAGCTCCCCCAGGGATGCTATTTCCACTTCCACCAGGCACTCTGCTGCCGCCTTCAGAAATGCTCAGATCTGCATGAGCTCATCAATGCAGAAGGGACCAAAGAGGCCAAGGTAGTCTTGAACTGCTTTGCTGCAATTGCGCTAGTAAGAAATGAGGAAACCAATGCCTTCTAAGACGCCCTCCTCTGCCACCCCCATATCATTGCCAACCAGGCAGCCTTTGCGCCCTTTATTGAGTATTTTGAAACTCAATGGGTTGGTATTTTCAAGGAGCACGTCACATCAGAAAAGGCAGTGACTTGATCACCTGAAACTGATTAAAGCAGGTCAAAGACAGCCTCATAAAGACCACATCTTCCCTTGAAGGGTGGCATAGCCAGTTTTCCACAAGAGTCCGGGTTAAGAAGCCCAAATTTAAAAAGATTTTATCTACCTCAAAATCCAGCAGGCCTTATATTCCCGCCTCTTTAAGACTGGCATGAAGACCAAGGGTGATCCCCCTAAGCAGACCAAGGCAGTGAAAAAGTACACTGAAATCAGCAAGGTAGTCCTTGCCAACTATCCTAAGGATAAAAAGCTTGAGTATCTCCAAGCTATCTCAGTTGCTCTTTCTACTAATATTTGAGCCCTTTCATAATAAACTCTTCTTTATCTTATCTCTTATTTCATTTAATTTTATTATTTGTGACTTTTTTGGTATTTGGTACAATTATATGCTTATTTTATAGTATAGTTTATAGTTAAAATGGCGCTGAGTGGTTTGGTGCATTGGTGATACAACTCATAACAAGTTGAATCATCAATCACCAGGCCAGCCAATCAGAGCGCGCCTGATCAACCACCCAATTTTGGGTGGTTGACAGGGGCCTTAAAATTCAATTTTAATTAAAATAATGGGGTGAAAACAATTACTGTTTTCATTATAACGAGAATTACATAGGCTCAAGTTTAAACCTGAGCCTTTTTTATCAAGTTTTTTAAATCTACTAATTAAAAACATTATAAAAGTATAGCATCCTATATGTAACCTTTAATTTCAAATTCAATGAAGATAATTTCAGAAAACAATTACCAATGAAATATTTAGATATTAAGATGTATAACTTCAAAAAAAACATAATAAAAATCTTTTAGTAATCCTTTTTAACTTAACTTGCATTTGTATTAATATAGTTAATAAAGATACTCACTACTTATTAAAATAAAAAATAAGAAATTGTCTAATTTAAATAAGTAACAACAAGACTGCTATTATATACTAAGTATATTAGTGGCATTTGGTATATTATTAAGTGTTAACCTTTTATAGTTATAGTATAATATTATAAATATTGGACTCACATAACTTTACACTATTTTTTTGTATAAAGCTTCAACTGATAGTGCAAAATATACTTGAAGACTTTACAATAAGATTCAAGATTTTTATATTGTATTCAATAGTTAAGTAGTGTTTTATTATAGAGCAAAAACAGGACAATGTTATACTTTATGTGTAATATTTTTTAGACCTTTATTTATTATTCTCAAATATATTTATGTAGCACATTTTTAAATAAATATAGCTTTTATATTACCAGGTACCTATATTTTATAATTCACATAATTTTTAAATCAACTTTGTCTATCTTAATATGAGTCATTTTTTCAATTGAAACACTATTTACTTTAATTAAAATTAACACACACTGGTGTTTTGTATATTCTTTTGTGAAGGATTTAAGCCAAAAAAGATGAAAATTTGATAAGTGATATCTTTATCAAAATAAAAAGACATTATTAGTAAAGTTAAAAGGGTACTCACTCAAAATCTGGCAAAATTTTTTCTAAGAACCAGAATATTATATAATACCATTATTTATAGTATTTTATTAAGAAAAGTTATTATAAAGAATTCAACAATGATTTTTATTATGTTTTTTTGAAGTTATACATCTTAATATCTAAATATTTTATTAGTAATTGTTTTCTGAAATTATCTTCATTGAATTCAAAATTAAAGGTTACATATAGGATGCTATACTTTTATAATGTTTTTAATTAGTAATTTAAAAAACTTGATAAAAAAGGCTCAGGTTTAAACTCAAGCCTTTGTAAATCTTGTTATAATGAAAACAGTAATTGTTTTCATCCCATTATTTTAATTAAAATTGAATTTCAAGGCCCCTGTCAACCACCCAAAATTGGGTGGTTGATCAGGCGCGTTCTGATTGGCTGGCCTGGTGATTGGTGATTTGACTCGTTATGAGTCAAATCACCAATGCACCAAACCACTCAGCACCGTTAAAATATATGAAAATAGTTGTTTTTGGGATTATTTTAACTTTTGGGATTTACACAGCCTTGTTGCTTTTAATTGATCCCCTTTTTTACTGCAGATTTGAAATCCTGAGGCCTTTTTAAGCCTAGAAATGTTTTTGATTTTTTGGACTTTTTTGGAGTTCAAAAAAACTAAAATTTTAAAACCTGTTTTTCATAGTCGCAATGCCAAAAAATTGAAATGATGTTTTTACTATGATTTTGAGATAGTGTATTTTGAGATGATGTTTTTGAGGTGATGTGTCCTACCGCCATGGAACTTGAGTTACTGGATTAAAGATGGGTGTGATTTTAAGAAAGTTTTCTAATTAAATATTATGAAAAGTCTTAGTCTGCAAACTGATAAATAAATCAATAGAAGGAAGCAGATATAATCAGTCACACCAAGGGTTTGGTGGAAGAAGATCCATAATTTTTATATCTAATTAATTGTCTGCTGGTGTATTATGGTTATCTTATAAAGTCCCATTTGCCACATCCTCGAGGGGAGATCTTGAGGTTGGCAACATACTCGTGCTGAGTCAGGATGGCCAACCTCTTGCTCTTCTTGTGGGAACAAACAGGGTCTTCTAGATATTTGGTGCTACACAGAAAGAATACATTGCCTTCCCCAATGTAGAGCTCTTGATTCACGTGAGCCCAGCCATCGTCGTAAGAGGGGTGGTTCGCAGCAGGGTCAGCCTTGTTGACAACGCGAGTGAAGTTAAAGCCAAGCTTGTTGTAGTGCTTGGCAAATGCATGGTTCCCTACCCGCAACTGGCCATAAGTAATCACTCTGATCTTTTTGGGATCCATGTGAAGATCTTTAGCCAGCATTGGAGCCATGAGAGTTGCAATGTTTCCACCGAGGGAATGGCCCACTAGGACAATGCGGAAATTGGGGTGCTTGTTGATGAGATATGCCACTATTGAAAATACTTGATAGCGTATTGATTCTGCAAATTCTAAGGAGCTTTGGTGAACTTTGGCATTTGGGATGTCACTGTAGTTTGCAGTTGTTGTGACGTAAGAGGAAAAGAACTTTGAGATGGTGTCGGATCCTCGGAAGGTAGCAATTATTTCTCTCTGCTCCTTATTCAAGTACACCTGGGCATGAGTATCGGTTTCTTTGACATCAATGTCGCGATATATTACAGCGTGCTTGCTGAGCATACCAGTGTTTCTGTTGGCTTTGCTGCGTTCAATCTCGTTGCAGTAGGCAATGGCAGCATATGGCGCGTGGTCTTTGATCTCCTGGACGAGGGAATTGGATGCATGGCGAAGATAGTATATGGAGTGAGCCTTGCGACTTAAGAGAGATGAGAGTGGAAGATGATAGCTTTGATTGTGGCGGGCAGTGACTTGGAGAAGCTGCAAAAGAAATGCAATTGAGTAATGCATTACAGGTCTTTGTTTTTTGGAAGGGATTTATACTAGGGTGAGCAAAGGAGTTTCGAAGTGGATCTTCTAATTCCGCCCATGCACTAACCACCTGTTTGCTTATGACAATTCCGACATTTGAAGGATGTAATGATTTCCGATTAAAGGAATCAACTGTTCTGAAGTTGATAGTCGGGCAAATGAATTAAACCAAACAGCTTTTTGAGTTTACTAGATTGAATCAAAATATACGATTAATTATAACCTATACTGATTTAGCTTTGCTTTGTTTTTGCTACAGTTTTAGGAAAACAACGCCAGATACATAATCTATTCTTACCAATACACATAAATTTCTAGTTCAATAATCCACCAATCAAATAAGGGCAATTCCAAAGGTCGAATTTATTCTTTTTATCGCAGGTTGATCTTCTGCTGGTAATAGCTCAACTGACGATGATACTTGGACGACAAATAGTAAATACTTAGCTTATAAGCTTTATTACATCGATTCAAAGTATATTGTATTTTTATTGATGCAACAAAAAGCAATGCTACCACAAGTAGGGCTCTTGTTCCTCATCCAATGTTACATCCGTTAGTTTAGACTTTAAAGGATGTCGGATAGGAATCAAGAGCCCTACTTGACGCTGTACTGTTTTTTATTGGGGTTCCAAACTCAGGTTCAAGAAGTATCAAATGATTTGATAGGTTGATTTTTGCTGCAAATTACCAGGAACTAGAATCTCTAGGAGGGCTCCCAGATTTAATTACATGTAGTTTAGTCTAGGATTTATGTTTGATAAGATAGCAAATGCTAAGTCCGCATAGGGCTGCTTCGGCCAGTTTCTGACTTCGGATCAGTCCCTTCAAATATTTATTTTAAAATTTTTAAATAAAGAAAAATTATATTTTAGCTGTAGCGGCCCAGAGCCGGGAGCTAACCGAGGCTGAGCTGAAGCATCCCTAGCCCGCATTAAGAAGCTAGAAGTATTTCAATCCCATATTAAAGTTATCTCAATCAAGGCCCCAAATCTTGTCAGGTGCAAGGTCACGCATTGCGATCTAGGGTGATACCCGATTGATAACCAAATGTATGCCTTCCAGCCATAGGAAAGGATCAGGAACTTACAGCGATAAGTGAACTAACCCAATCCACCGCAGCTCACTCCGTTAATTGCACAGTTAACGGGAATTGAAAATTACATATTCCAATCCGACAAGCGAGATCCTTTATCGCAGCCAAAAACCTTGCATGAAAGCCAGGTGGCCAGCCCTCTAATCAGGGTTGCAGTGGATTCCGCCCAATTCTAGTTAGAGTAGGGACGGGCACCAAAATTGTCACAATCTGTGTTGTGACCAAGCTTTGCCTGTCACAATTGGGTTTGTGGCTTTGACAGCTGGGCACAAATCATTTTGTGACCTTCATATCACATCACAATTCATGCAGATTTGTTTTGTGCTTTTAGTGAAAGGCCACAATTGCAACTGTCACATTTTGTGCCCTACTCCCAAAGTCACAGCACAATATGTATGCATTGTGATGTGACCAAGCACAATCTTATCTTGTTTTGTGTTGTGTCCAATTATAAGTATGATAATGATTCCTTTCAATTGAAATATATATTTCTTTATTTATTTAATTGGTATTTCACTATAATTATCTAAAACAAACTGTAGTTCAATCAAAACTGCATTGTGGGATAATGACAGATTAAGCTATAGTAAATTGTAGTTAAAAAATGAAACCCAATAGCTGAATCTGCTCTAATTTTACATCCTGTGCCTTGCAAAAAATGCTATCTTATGTCTCATCCTTGAAAATTATTTTAACTTTATATCCTGTGCCATGCAAAAAAATGAAATAATATGTTTCATATTTGAAAGCCACCTTCCTTTTATATTTTGCGGCCTACACAATGGAGTGGGGCATAAATTGTGGCCTACTCCAAAAGTTACAGCCCTGATCTCCTGCCGGATGGCAGTTGGGTGGAGCTAAATTCTAGAGGGATAAGTACTATCCCCACCCAGACTTTTCAAGGGAAAGCAAGATAACCCAATCTCAGGGAATCCAAAAAATTGAATCCAGTTTACCATCCAAAGGAAGGAAATGTTAGATTCTACTCAGAAATTGTCTACCACAACCCTAGCTCTGATGCTGACCCTTTGGGGTTTTAACCAGGTGCTTCAAAAAACCACAGCTGCTGGCTGCTTTACTTATGGGGTTGCAGTATTCTATACCCTCCCATGAAAAACCTGGGGTTTACCTAAGAACAACTAGCTCAATCCAGGGCAGTCAATTCTACTGCTAAAGTGCCTCCCTTTGATTAATTTCTACTGGTAGCTCATTTCCTTTTATTTCAACCATTGATTTATGAGTGGTTTAATATCCATAAATTTATTTATAAACTTTCTCGTTAAAAATCAGGTCCCAAGTGTTAATATTTCTGGTATTGAGAGAATATTTTTATTCATTTGTGTAGGATTATTGTATACTATGTGGATATATCTTTATGACAACAGATAGCTACTGAAAGTGTGCTAATTAATCCAAAGAAATCTTCACATCTAAAGACAGGGGTCCAGCATTCTGGCAAAGATAGCAAGGGTAAAATAAGAGTTTCATGAGATACTGACAAAAAAGGTCTGGTGCTTGGAAGATCTTATCACAAAGAGGCTCCATAATAGACCAGAAGGTATTATAATTGGGAATGCCCTTCAATCTTCTATCAATGGGTCTTTTATAGAACTGACAGCTCTCTTGCCAGGATGTCATCTGGCATTTCCAACTCTTTCTCAGGCCATCTTTTCATCCCCAGACTGCTGAGATCACCCCTCAGAGTTAGGCATCATATAATATGACATGAGGTCATTTGGCATAGTATCTAGCACAGGGACATGTTTATTCATTGAATACACATAATTAATTTGTATAATGGTAGTAACAATAATTAATTGATTATTCTATTTTTAGAAAATACATTTGTTTCACTTAAGGCATGATTTATCAATTTAGTATTTGAAGTAGCACTGGTGGTATGCCAATGAAATTTTCTATCAGTTATTCCAAATTTTAGAGAATTAGAAAGTGTTATGGTGCATAAACATCATCCCTTCTCTATTACTAGCTCAGGTGAACACTAGTATGGACCTGTGATGCTGTAGCTAATCAGAGATTAACTAAAATTATTATATCCCAGTGCTCTTGACTGCGCTGCTGGCACAAGCCAAGGGGCAATATACTGAGGCTTCTGAGATTGCAGTAGTCTTACTAATACCTGGCCCACCGGCAAGGTTATAAGGGTGCACTCCAATTCCAATTTAACACAGTTTTTATCTCTGGTAAGGTTCAGTCAACAGCTAGGGAACACCAAGCTCCCAACGTTCCTCCTGGCTTGATTGAACTGGTTTGTTGGTACCAGACTTTTGACAGGTACCAGAAACCCCAATATGCAGAGTACAGGAATAAAGATCAGCAGTTGTATTGTTATCTCCAGACAGGGAATACAAATGTTATAGCTAGATCTACTTGTGTCTAGTAAACAGGGTAAGGCTATAGAGGGTAGAATCAGAAGGAAGATTGCCTGGGGATCCTCCTTGGGCTGCCAGCTCATAAAAATTGGGGATAGGGCAGGCCAAAGGCAGGCCAGGTAAGGCCCACCATAAGCTGGGTGATGAAATTAAAATATAGGGCAAATATTGTTTTATCTGTAACGTTTCATGGGACGCCATTAGCCCTGAATTGGGATGTTTTTACCAGACCATCAAAAAAGGCGGCCTGCGTGCAGGCAAAACCCCTCCAAAGCCTGGAGGACCTGGCCCATACAGTAGATGAGCGCTTTGTGTTGGTTTTCACGGTTGAAACCCCAATCCCTTCTCTGGAGTCCCCTCCAACTGTGAAGGAGACCCTAATCCGGCTGGATTGTTTGCTTTCCTGGTGCTGCCCTGTTTTGAGACAACTGGCGGGCCAACAAAAAATGCAGGCCACAGGGCACCAGGTGTGCCTAACCTGCAGCCCGGGGAAATTGGGTATAAAATCCCACAGTCAGAGGAATCCCAGGCAAGCAATTCCTCCGGTCTGGAAGTCCCTTGGCCCAAAATAATTGAGTTTGGGAGCCCTCTGGTGGAGACATCAGAGGAAGGCATTAGGGGTAATGCGCACCCTGAGTCCCCAGAAGGTTCCTAGCCAATCAGTTAACTGTACCCTACACCCAGGCCTGATGCCCCTATTTTCTTGGGGCCAGTCCATGAGAAGATTGGGCAGTGATTTTCAACTGGCTCCCATTTAGATTGCTCTCTGATAACCCCTTTTGAAAAAAACTCCCGGCCTTATCACCCCCCATTGCATATAATGGAAGCATGGGCCGTCAGGTGCTTGATTACCAATTCCAATTATTGAATAAAACTCCTGACTTTGAAAATCCCTTTTGTGTTTGAAGTTTTATTTTTTAATAAAGGTTTTTGTCCTGACTCCTGCCACTGTCTTCCCTCCCGCTTTTGTCTGGTTTGTCTGCCCGCCTGCTCTACTGCCTGTGGTTTTCTGTTGATAATAAATCCAAGAGGATCCAAACTTGGCCCAAGTTCTTGATATCCCCCCAGTACTCATGCACTGTTCACCAAGAAGTTTGGATAGAAAACCCCCTCTGGTACCATGTTGTCTCCTTTATATAAGAGAGCCATGATGGTATTGGTGCCCCTCTTCTTATTGTTTTGGTCCACCAGCCCTGGTATTTGTGATAAAATTTCTCTGATTGCCCAATTGCCTGGTTTTACTCCTGGTCTGCTTTCTAATGCCTTCTGTCATTTCACCCAGGTACCCATCATCCTAGCTACATTTGCCCAGTTGCCTTGGCCAGCTCTTTATCCTGAGGGGTTTTCACTTTCTGCCAAATTGGGGACTGACAAACCCCCTTTCTCTGATTTGACAAATCCCCTCCCTGCTGCCGTTTCAGCTCTCTCCCATCCCTCCTTGCATCAAATCCCCATGTTGGATTCAGATATCCCTCCCGCCCAGGATTGCTCTCTGTGGTTGCTTACTGGAGCCCTGGTTATGGCTCTAGATGCTTACTTCCCTCCCCTTTCTTAGCTGGTCTCCTTTGGGAGGCCCCTTCAAGCGGCTATCCCAGTCTTGCACTGGATGGCATCCTGGTGGTTGGCCCCACCAGGGTGGGAGCCAGACTTTGTTAGTCTAGCCCCCCTCTCTTACAGTATCCAGGACCATGGATCAGCAGTGGGAATTATAGTGACAATTGTCCCCCAAGAGGGTGATGTACACAATTCCAAATAGTTTTTTGGTATTGCCCAGGAGAAGATAATAGGCAGATTTGTGCTTGAGTTTTGGTGTGGGAGGGGGTTCCCTATTGAGTTGATAGGCAGGAAGGCAGGTATACATATCTTTAAACAGATAGGGGTCTTTTATGTGCCAACTGCCTTTACAGTTGAAACAGGTTACCTCCTTAGTTCAGGCCAAGGGATAATTTGGAAGTATTTTATCAGAGGTGGAGTCCTTAAATTTGGGCTTTAGAGGGTGCTATGTAAAATGCACAGGGCTGTAAGAAACACCTCTTAGACAGAAAACTGCAGGCAGAGGAGCTGGTGGGCCAGAAAGAGAAATGTTCAGATGACAGAAATCTAAGATAAAATATAGAAATAATCAGGAGAGCTAATATTTAATAACACTTTTATTTCAAAATGGCAATTAAGCCTTTTGTGGGACCTGGGGTTTCATATAGTACTTCCTTACCAGACTTTAATCCTAATAATCAGGAATCTAAGGGTTGGGAGGCAGGTATTTGGAAAGGAAGGTAGCCCAGGTTTTGGGGCAGCAAAATGAAAAAGTGTCATTGGGGCAGAACAGGCTTCCATTGGCTGGTTTAATTAGAAGGGTTTTATAACCCTTCTGTTCTGGAGTAGCATCCTTGGGGGTGGCCTGATAGTTAGTATATTTTTCATTGGTGGGGGTTTCATTGGTTACGTGGGTTGACATGAGGCTCATCAGGACAATGGCTAGGGTCATCTTCTCTGCATTGAGCCAGTGGCTGGAGAGCACTTTCAAGGCAATCTCGGGGCATTTACATAGGTTTCTTTGTAGCTGCAAGCACAGATGGATCAAATCAAGGAGGGTTGTATCACCAAAAAATATGGGTGGTGAGCGCCTGGTCTTTAGGGCTGGCAGCCTGTGGCCCATATTAACCAGAGCTTAAATCATGTTCCATATATTGGGTTTTGAAAGGGGGAAACAACATTCTTAAGATAGATGATATTGAATTTTTTAGTAGTCATAAATTTATAGTACTATTAGGAACTGTCATGCCATAGGTGAAGACAAGGTATTTGATACTTGGTTTCTGTTATGGTAGCTTTATTGGTTTTTAATACCTATTTGATATTTATCCTTATCATTTGATTAGTACTAATTATTGGTATTCAAGGATTGTACCAGAAGCCTGCTATAGGATGGTTCATGTAGTATCACCTGTATAATAAGCAACCACCAGAATTAACTCATTATGCAAGTCAGCTTACTGTATGTTGACAGTCAGAATTAAGAATACTCTAATGTCAACAGCATTGAAAATTCAGAATTAAGTTTTTTGCTCATGCAGACTACTAAATGTTAACACTTTTTTAATCAGTAGAAGCCTGTTTCTCAGATATTTTAGTTAAAAAATTAAGCTTCAAAATACTTTTTAGGGTAATGTGATTACTTAAATTTAAAAAAAAACTAGAAAAAAATGGAGCATTGCAGCTGAGAAAGGGTAACAAAAATACACTTCTATTTTATTTTAATATTAAATTTGCTACCTTCAATATAAATTATTTTTTTACTTATAAAAAAACAAGAAAAAAATAAAAAAGGGCAACAGCGCCCATGTCAACACTTTGTTGAAATGGCCACTGTCAACTTAAAACTCTAAATCTCCTATGTTTTTTGCTAGTTGCACTAGCTTAATTTTTTTAAAGCGTTCAGGGGTGCAAACCCAGAAAACACGACAAAATTGTGGCCATTTTGACACAATTTAATATTAAGCTTGATCAAAAACTCAATTTAACCAAATTTTTCCTTTACGTTTACTAATAAAAATTAGTTTATTTTGATAAGGAGCGCCTTTTGGGGAAGCTTCAAATATGGAATTAAGAAGGAAGAGAAGTATATTTTATTGGATAATACTTTAGACTTATATAGACTTGACTGTGGTGGGGATTTAGTTGGATTGAACCTAGGGGTTGGTCATGTGCAAGATGGGTTTGAGCCACTGGATACTTGGACAGTCAGGTGATATTGCTTGGTTACTATTCTCAGTATGTCAAATGGTATATTAGAAGGGGACCAAATCAGGCAATGGTAGGATGTTAAGTAGGTTGGTGGTAGCCAGAATGCTTGTACATCCAGACCCTTGACACCCCCCTTAAAAGGTTACTATGGTGCATCAGGAGGGGGCTTTGTTTTCACGGCTGCTGCCTATGCTCCTGGAGCTGTTTACTAGTTGGAACCAGTCTGGTTGAGTGTTCTCCTTTACTGAGGCGGAGACAGGTTCTGTGGTATTTCTTGATAATTGGGTTTTTAGCACCTTGAAATTTTAATAGATAGGTGTTGTGATCTGGTCTGTACTTGATGATTCTTCCTGGTCCCCTCTGTACTGAGTCTAGCTTCTTTCTGTTTCCAGCCAGGACCCAGACAGGGGAATTGATGGGGAGTGGTTCCTCTGTAGAGGTTACCTTTTGTGTTTTGATCCTCTTTATTTCTAATATTTTAGCTTTGAGGCTTATGTGTTGTAGATTTGGTACTTGCTATACTGTGGGGGGTTTCCCCAGGGGATCTTTACATATGGTTGATTGTTATGGGTAATTATTTCTGGATTGTACCCGTAGGTTAGCTCAAACAGTGAATAGCCTGTTCCTTGATTGGTGCAGACTTGGGATACTAGTAATGCATGTTTCATGTATAGTGGCCATGTGTCTTTGGCTTTGTCATACATTATTTTCTTGAGAGTTCTGATAAAGCTGTTGTTTAGGCGTTCAACTCTGATGTTGGCCTGTGGCCTATATGGAGAGGTTGTGGAGTGTTTAATGTTTTTGGATTTTAAGTTGTCATTTACTATGTGACCTGATAACTTGGTTGCTCCATCAGTTATGATGTAGTCTGGAGTGCCGTAGTTGGCTATAATTGCTTTGTTAATGAAATGGTTGATGGTTTCTGCTTTATGGTCCTTTGTTGCCCAGCAGATGGACCAGCGTGTGGCAAAGTCAATAGCTACAGTTAAGAAGCATTGGTTTTTTTTCTGGGAAGGAGCCCACTACGTCCAGTCCCCAAACCTTGAATGGTTCAGGGTCTGGTACTGGGTTGACTGTTAGCTGAGGAGACTTTTTACTGGTGTATTTCTTGTACACTGTGCACTTTTTCAGAACATCAACTATATCCTGTTTGAGGTTGGGCCACCATAATATCTCTTTGAATGTGAGGTATAGGTTGTTAGCCTTTGTATGTCCTAGTAGGCGGTGGTGTCTTAGTATGGTGTCAACTCTTTGTGCAAGTGGGATGAACGGGACATGCTTGTCATTAATAATTCAGTATACAGTGCCATTTGATACATGGAAATAATTTTTTCCTTACTAATGTATCATGGTGTTGCAACTGAACCAATGAGAGTTCAGTACTTGGAATTGGGGAAGACAACAGTCCAATAGGAAAGGACAGAATAATAAGAATAAGGTCTTGTTTATTGTAGGATATTGTGGTTAATATACTAAATGGGGAAGCCACAAGGCCACAAGGGGGCGGCATAGTGGGGAGTTCCATGTAGGGTTTGGAGCCAAGGAATAACTTGTGCGGGGATCAGCGGGTCAAATTGGCAACGCTCCTAATTAGGATGAAGTGCCCGCCATTTGACATTGCCATCAGATCCATTCATAATGTTAGATGCGTCAAGGGGCGGCTCATCAAGCGCCCCCTGTGTATTGTAAGATATGTTAGCAGGTGAGGTTTGAACCTTGGTTGCAACACCCCCCTTGCCCCCTGCTTGTTGTCAGACACCAGGACTGGAGTCTGCAGAAGGTCTTGGAAGGTCCACACAAACAACCTTTGTGTGGGGATGGCACGGCAGGGGCGCAAGCAATTGTGGTGAAGTTTCTTGGTGTTCCCCTGGGCATCTTCAAGTTGGTAGGTGTGGTTGTTATAGACAGCGGCTACCTTGAAGGGCCCTAGGTGGTTGGGTTCTAATTTGGCAGAATTGGGATTGAGGGTGTAAACAGGGTCACCTACGGCGTACCTAGCTTTGAAGTGTTTTGTCCCTCCTGCAATCTGCTTGTGTTCAATCTCCTGGGCCTTGGTGCACCATTGGTCTAGGGAGGGAGTTGGCACTAAGGGGGGCTTGTCGGGAACCTTGGACCATAGTTTCCCCTGTTCAACCCCTGTCAGACCAGAAGGTGTTCCAAAGGCCAGGGTGTTAGGGCTGAACCCAGTGCCCCTGTTGATTCTTGCTCACAGTATCAGTAGGGCAGTTGGAAGGTGTTCAGTCCATGTAGTGTTAGGATGCTCTTGCAAGAGTTTGGCAATCAGTTGAACCAGGGAGCCGTATAACTGTTCCACGCATCTGTTGGCTTGCGGGTGGTAGGGGGTTGTGACTATATGTTGGAGCGCGTTCTTGACACAGTATGCCTTCACAATGTGCCCAACAAGTTCAGGCCCGCCATCCATGATAAGACGCTTAGGTCGCCTGAAGCGAGCCATAATCTCCTTGCCAATAAAGCGGGTAACAGTGGTGGCGGTGTGGTTGGGTGTGGCCCAGGCTACTGGCCAACGCATGAAGTAGTTGATAGCAGTGATAATATACTTCTTACCAAGTCTGTCTTTGGGGAGCGGTCCCACAATGTTGAGGGCCCACTGTTCAAAGGGCTCCATAGCCTTGATGGGTAGGACAGACTTAGGAGGTGCAGGTTTGGACGTATTCTTTTCACACAATACGCATGTCTTGAGGAGGTCCAGGATGTCTTGGCGCATGCGCAGCCACCAAACCTTATGTTTCATGATCTCAAAGAGGTTATGCCCTCTGATGTGACCCAAGGTTTGGTGGTAGTGCAAGATGGTGTCTCCTTGTTGTGTGGTGGGAATATAAGGCGTCTTCTCAACTGTCTCTGCCCGGCGGCAGACGTTTCCAGCATCAATGGTGAACTGACTCTTGTTGTCCTTCAGCTTGGAGATGGTGACCAAGTTAAGGCCCTTGTAGCGGGTTGCCTCAGAGCGCAGGTAGAGCATGGGCCAGTCTGGGTCCAAACCGTTGTCCCCAGTGATGAACGCTACCTAGAGTCATGCAAGGGTGTTGGCTGTGACAAGTTCCTTTCCAGGCTTATATTTGATGTGTAATTGATAGGGGGATAGACGTTCAACCTATCCTGCTTGGCGGCGTGTCAAATGAGACTGCATGTTGAAGTACTGGAGTGACTTATGGTCCGTCAGAACGCAGGGTGGGAAGGTCACACCTTCCAAGTAACAGCGCCACTTCTCAACACAGTGTACAATGGCCTCAAGCTCTTTATCATGGATGGGATAGCGTTGTTCTGAGTCAGTGAGCTTCCTGGACTCATACAATATGGGAAGGAAGACGCCATTGTCAGTTTCTACCCTTAGCACACCCCCTATGGCCCTGTCAGAGGCGTAAGTCTTGAGTTTGTACTGTTGGTTTTGGTTGGGGAACTGCAGTACTGGTGCCATTGTGAGCCTTTGCTTCAACGTCTTGAAGGCTTGATCTCTGGCGGGGGTCCAATGGAAGCGCTGTTTGGTGTTGAGGAGCTCAGTAAGAAGTGCAATTAGTTCTCCACAATTGGGGATGAACTTGCGTACATAGGCAACCATGCCCAAGAGTGTTCACACTTGGCCCACATCAGTGGGGGGGCGGCATGCTAGTGATTGCCTTGATTTTGGCAGGATTGGGCTTTATCCCTTGGGCAGAGATAGTGTGCCCAAGGAATAAAAACTCTGACTTGAGAAACTCACATTTGGAGGGTTTAGCTTTTAGCTGGTTTCCCAAAGGGTGTGGAGGACAGCACAGAGATGTTGGAGGTGTGTGGTTTGATCTTGACTGAAGACAATAATGTTGTCAAGGTACACCACCACACACTTTCCAATCAATTCCTCAAAGGCTTTGTTCATCAACATGGCAAAGGTTGAGGGGATGTTAGTCAGTCCAAAGTTCATGACACGACACTCAAACAACCCGTAGCGTGTGCGGAAGGCAGTTTTTGCCTCATCCCCTGGTGCAATGCGGACCTGGTTGTACCCCGCAGTGAGATCAATCTTGCTAAAGACCTTTGCGCCTGCAAGTGTATCAAACAGGTTGTCAATCAACGGCAGGGGGTATTTATTTTTAACTGTCACCTCATTTAGGGCGCAGTAGTCTGTGACCAGGCAAAAAGATCCATCCTTCTTAGCTACAAAGAAGACCACCACCCTGTATGGAGAGAGCAAGGGGCAAATGAATGCCTTATCAAGCGCGTCCACAAGGTGCTGGCGGAGGGTTTCATCTTCCTTTGGCGTGAGGCGGTATAATGGTTGTGCTTTAGGTAACAATCCTTGAAGTTGTACAGCGTGCTGGATCTCCCGGGGTGGGGATTGTTGTTTGAGTGTTTGACTGAATACGTCCTTGTACTCCTCAAGGAGTGCAGCTAGCGCTGGTGGTGGTGATGTTGACAAGGGAGGGACTGCAGATGGTTCTACACGGATACCTTTGACTGAACATTGGTTAAAGTCTAGTCTCCCCCCCTTGAAATTGTATGCGTCTGTTTCTGTCAGTCTGACAAACACAGTGTCATGTAGTAGCTTGTTCATTTTCATGGGGTAAATCTGAAAACCCACCCCATTTTTATTGAGGATGATGACAGAGGTATCCCAGTCAATGTAAGGGCGGTTATGCTGGAGCCAGTTGAGGCCAGCAATTACGTTGTGGCTGAGGTCTTCTATGATTGGCCCAGAGAGCTTAACCTGGATGTTCCCCATTCTTACGGAGAAGGGTACCGTCTCGTGGGTGATGGAAATTCTGCGGGAATCAGCTACACATACTGCTTTGAATCTGCTGGGTACTTGGTCTAACTGCTGGAAGTCAGCAAACGCCTGGTCTACCATGGTGTAATCAGCCCCGGTATCTACCAGTAACTTGTGGGTGTTCCCACGGAAACAGAAGGGATAGGACAAGCGTGTTACTTTATTTGCGGAATGAGCGGCTTGCAACACAGGGTTGTTGCTATGGACCTGAAAGACGTCTAGGGTTTCAACCTCGTGAAGATTGTAGTCGCGGGAGTTCTTTGCAAGCAAGGGCTGAGCGGGCGGGTCAGTTGGGGTTGTAAGGCCTCTCATTGTTACAACCCCCAGGCTTTTCCCTGGTCCTCAATTAGTGCTAGCTGGAGCTCCCCCTTGCAGGGGCGTTTAGCTGCACTTTCTTGCTGGCGTGGTTGGCGAGAGCTTACTTGACCTTGGCCATTGTTAGGTGTAGGATGTGGTTGGGGTGGAGCATTGTTGGTGCGGCAGAAGCCCATTGAAGCTTGGTTATTGGCCTCTACAATGGCTTTATAGCAGTCGTCAATAGAGGTGCAGCGGCCAACGGGAACCCACTTGCAAATATGGGGCTTTAACCCATTGGCAATGAGAGTGAGCAACATGGTGTTCCCGTTGGTCACTGCTTTGGGGGAAGCAGCAAGGGCTTGTTGCCACGCGGCGAGATACTCGGGGACAGAACCAGTCTGCTTGATGGCTAGGAGGGGAGTCCCCAAGATGATGGAAGAGAGGGTTTCACTATATCAGGACTTGGCGGCGTCTCAAAATGTTGCCCAGGTGACGTCAAACTCCTGGCTGGCCCAGTTGGTGAACCTTATGGTGGCGGGCTTTGTAAGGCGGCCAGATGCGGTGGCAACCCACATGGACTCAGGAACCTGACAGATACAGAGGCGCGTTTTTGTGGACTGGAGCCAACTGACAATCTCAGCTCCTTTGACCCCGCCAGTGAAGGACTCTAGTTGGAGGTTGAGATACATTGCAACAGATCCAACTGTGGTGGGGTGACGCTAGCGTCACGCTGCCCGAGGCGGAGCCAATTGTATACACTGGTAAGAACTAACTGATCTTGATAGATGACATAACCTTTGGGAATGTCCCCCTTGGGGATTGGAAGGAACATCTCTTGTTGTGAAGTAGTCATGCGGCCCGTACTCTGTCTTTTATTGGGGAGAATTTTGTTTTTGAAATAGGTCAGAACCTACTTTTTCTACCACTGTTGCAACTGAACCAATGAGAGTTCAGTACTTGGAATTGGGGAAGACAACAGTCCAATAGGAAAGGACAGAATAATAAGAATAAGGTCTTGTTTATTGTAGGATATTGTGGTTAATATACTAAATGGGGAAGCCACAAGGCCACAAGGGGGCGGCATAGTGGGGAGTTCCATGTAGGGTTTGGAGCCAAGGAATAACTTGTGCGGGGATCAGCGGGTCAAATTGGCAACGCTCCTAATTAGAATGAAGTGCCCACTATTTGACATCACCATCAGATCCATTCATAACGTTAGATACGTCAAGGGGCAACTCATTGAGCGCCCCCTGTGTATTGTAAGATATGTTAGCAGGCGAGGTTTGAACCTTGGTTGCAACAATGGGTCAGTTGATGTGTTGCAGGGTCTTTCCCTTTGGTTTTATACTCAGTGTTGTACAGGTTTGGCCAGTCAGGGTCCATGTGATCAGGGTGATCCTCTCTAGGCTGGCATAGTCTAGAGAGAGCATCAGCTGTGACAAGATCTGTCCCCTTTTAGTATTGGATGTCCAAGTTAAGCTGTTCTAGCAAGGACATCCATTTGGCTTGTTGCTGTGCGAGTGCGTTCTGAGTTTTGAAATATATTAAGGATTTATGGTCAGTTAGTACTCAAACATTTAAATGTCCTTCTAAGTAACATCTCTATTTATTGTATGCATGATATATTAATAGTAATTCCTTATTGGGTATTGGTTATCTCTGATCAGTATTAGTTAGTTTTCTGATTTTGTAACATACTGGCAGGAAGTCTTGGTGCCCTGGCTGGCAGATGCACAGGAATGCGCCAATGGCAGTGTCACTGGCATCTGACTTGAGCTTGTAGCACCTGTTGTTATTAGGGTATTGCAAGATTGGTGCTTCAATCAAAGCTTGTTTCAATAGTTGGAAATTCTTATTGTATTCTGGAGTCCAGATGAATTTTTTTTGGCATTATCCTTGGTTAAGTCATTGATTGGTGCAATTAGTTTTTCAAAGTCTTTGATGTATTTCCTTAGGTAAGCTACCATACCAAGAAAGCATCTAACTTGTTTAACAGAGGTGGGGCGTTGCATGTTATTTATGGCTTTAATTTTGTCGGGATCTGCTTTGATGCCACTGTCAGAGACAATGTGGCCCAAGAACAGGAGTTCCTTTTCCATAAATTGGTACTTACTTGGTTTTGCATAAAGTTTGTGCTTTGCAAGTCAATCAAGTGTCTTGCAGACATGCATGAGGTGTTACTCTTTTGTTTTTGAGAATATGATGATATTGTCAAGGTAGCATAATGTATTTGAGAGATTGTTTAGTGCTTGATTCATCATGGTGAAAAACATTGCAAGAGTGTTGGTCATCCAAAAGTTCATTACTCTACATTTGAAGGATCCAAATTGTGTACAGAACACAGTCTTTGGTATGTCCTTTTCCTTTACTTCAACTTGGTTGTAACCTAAGGTGAGGGTAATTTTGGAGAAAAATTCAGCTCCTGAGAGTCTTGCAAACAGATCCTCTATAAGTGAGAGAGGGTATTTATTCTTTACTGTGCTTACATTTAGTGCTCTGTAGTCAGTTACTAGACGCAGAGTGCCTTCATTTTTCTTTACAAAGAACACTGCTGCCCCATGGGGATTCAGACGGGTGAATGAATCCTTTGGCTAGGTTTTCCTCAATATGGATTTTGAGAGTTTGGGTCTCCATGGGGGAGAGTCTATAGAGGGGTGCAGGTTTGGGTATGGCTTTGTATAGGTCAATGCCATGTTTGACCTCATGTTCAGGGGGTAGCTCAGTGAGTTCTTCCTTGAATATATGGACGTATTTATTTAGGAGTGCCACAAGTTCTGGGCATTGGATTTTGGTTGTTTGTATGTTATTGAATTCAGTGTACCTTGTTATGTGGAGGGTACTATCTTTGGTTAAATGTTCTGAGTCATCTTGGTTTATGACTTGGACAAATACTGTGTCTCTTAGAATGAGGTCATTGGGTTCTTTGAGGATGTTGAAGTTGACTCTGTTGCATTTGATGGTCATGGTCTTTGTTTTCCAACATACAATGGGGTTCACTCAGGTGAACCAGTCCATGCCTGCTACAATGTCATAGTTTATGTTGTTCATGACAATTCCTTTGATGGAAGTTTCTATGCTCTGGAGGTCAATTCCAAAGGGAGGTATTTTGCCTTTGAGTAAGACCTTTGTTTTATCTGCCATTCTGGCGTATTTGAAGTTGGATTTGACAACTGGTATTTTGTACTTGGTTACAAATGGTTTGCTAATCATAGTGTGTTGTGCACCAGATCAAATAAAATTTTATGTGTATGTGATTTGTAAGTGCATGGGTAGACAAGAGTTGTGAGCAATCTTTAATTTTTATGTTCATAAAAATGGAGGATCACAGGACACGTGGGATGCAAGCAGCAAAGTTTGTGCCTTGGTACAATTTCTTGTCAAGTTGGGGGGAGACAGGGACACATATGCCTGTTCCCCCTCCTCTTTTCCCTGTTCCTCTGTTTTGAGACCTTTGAGGTCAGAGAATGTGAGGTCAGGTTTATAGCAGGTTGCTACTTCAGCATTTTAGACTTTGGTGGTGTCCTCTTTCTTGGGACGGGAGCGGTTTGCGCTTTGGCTGTGATTGCAATTGCCATTGTTGCAATTGGAGTTGCCGTTGTTATGGTTGGTATTTTGGCATTTATTGCCATTGTTGTTTGAGGAGCAATTGCCGTTGCGTACAGCATATTCCATATTTGTGTGTTTTTCTGCATGCTTGGCTTCTGCAATGAGCGCAGGCATAAAGTATTAGCCTCTGGGCGGATGAGGGCAGTGACAGAGGGTTTCATTATGTTGATGAATGAGGCTCTGGTATGTATGTTATCAGCTTGTGCTGGGTTTTGGATTTTGCAATGTATTTCCTCAAATTCATTGGCGTAAGCTGCAATAGTGGTCTTCTGAGGAAGATCACTGAGCTGTATTGTGATGTCTTGGAGGGATTTGGTGATGCAGAAATTGTGTGTGATGTATGCTTTGAACTCTTCCCAGTTGTCAAGCTGGTTGTTAGTTTGTGAGCCAACCCAGGTGGCAAATCAGTTAGCTGCAGCCTTGTACAGGCGCTTGCTGGCTTCCTGGACCCATTTCTTGTGGGGGATGCGGCTGACGCAGAGTTTGGTGGCTGTGTGGTCTAGCCAGTTGATGAAGTTTTCTTTGTTTTTACCAAAGAACTTGTTGATACCAATGTATTTGGTGTTAGTCACTTCACCTGTGATAGGTGGTTGTGCGGTTGTTTGTGGTTGAAGAGAGCAACTCTATTGAATAATCTTGGCGCATGCTTTGGGCATGACCAGACCTTCAAATATGGTGCATCCACTAGGTATATCTTCATTGATGTTGTGGGTGCAGAAGTACATTTTCCAGGTCTCCTGGATGTGGCCTGGTTGAGTATGTGAGAAAATGTGGGCGGGTTTCAGTCAGTCATTTTCTCTTTCATGAGTGTGGTCAAAAAACTGTAGCTGCTACCAGTGATAAGGTGCGCCTTTTGGGGAAGCTTCAAATATGGAATTACAAAGGAAGACAAGTATATTTTATTGAATAATACTTTAGAATTATATAGACTTGACTGTGGCAGGATTTAGTTGGATCAAACCTAGGGGTTGATCATGTGCAAGATGGGTTTGAGCCACTGGATACTTGGACAGTCAGGTGATATTGCTTGGTTACCATTCTTGGTATGCCAAACGGTATATTGGAAGGGGACCAAATTGGGCGACGGCTGGATGTTAAGTAGGTTGGTGGTAGCCAGAATGCTTGTACATCCAGACCCTTGACAATTTTTTACAACGTAAAAGTGTCAATGTTGACACTTTTTAAGCATAACTTATTTTTAATAACAAAACTGAAACATCTACAACAAAGAAATTAAGTGTGAATTTAAAAAAAATTTATTTAATTAATATATAGAAAAAGACATTGTACATACAGTAGATTGTTAAAATGTTCATGTTATAAATATATATGTGGCACTTATTCTGGCTTTAATATAATAAATGGATTGGTGGCTAACAACAATCCAATAATTTAAGTGTGAGTTACTATGTAAGTTACTATAGAATTTATTATTGAAAATAATGTTTACACTCAGAAATGTTGTCTATTTGCTTTTGATCATTTTCCAGGTGGATTTAAGCAAATTAGAGTGGCACAATTAAGCTTAAATTAATATGCCACTTCAATTAAAGAATGTTGTAAGTGATGTTGTCAACACTTTACCCTTTTCATTATCTTAACCAACGTTTTAACAACTTCTTATATACACAATGGTAAAATATCATATTACCACTACCCAAATATTATTTTTAATAAAAGAATAAAGAACTTTAATACTTTTTTTTACTTATTTTCATATGTTTTTTATTTTATTATGTGAACAAAAACACAAGGAAAACAGCTAATATTTTCTAGCCTGCGTAAAAATAATTAAGCTCCTATGAAAAAACATAGTAAATTTTCAAAAAATGTCAACAGTGACAATGTTGTCAAATATAATGTCTACAATTTTTCTAATTGACAGTGAGAACTCAGCTTTTTTTACTAATTGTCACTCATAATGTCAACGCTTTTAGTTTCTCACATATAAAACTTTATGTTTTAAATAATAAAAACATCTGATTTTTTGATATGTTGTATTTTTAACTTTTCTTTTTCATATTTTCTCTTTTTTAAAATAAAAATCTATTTATAAAGCTAATAAATTCACATAAATATCTTAACTTTTAACTTTTTATTTATAGCTTTAATAAAATAAAAACTATACAAGTATTTTTTACCTTTTAAATACCAAGAAAAGCCATATAAAGTTTCCTTTTTATATATTATGTTTTTTAAGTTGTTTTGTTTGTTTTTTTAAATACATTGCTTTATTTTAAAAGCTTTTACTTATTATTTTAGGACAAGAACACCTCTAAGCAACCCAAAGGAACCAAGCGTCCCTCTAAGCCAACCAAATCTACCAAGAAGAAGCCTGTCTCATCAAAGAAGGCCACCCCAAAGCCCTCCCCTGAGCCCTCTCTTGAGAAAAGCCCCGTTCACTCCACTGGGGGAGAGGAATCTGATGGCTCCCTTATCAACCACAGTTTTTACAACTTGGCTTCAGATGAGGAGCCAACCAAGAAGAAGCACTCAGCCCAAAATTCCTCACCCAAGAATAAGTCTCCTTCACATGAGGAGCACCACAACAAGCCCCCTTCTGCTTTCCCACCACCACCAAACTCACCCCTTCCAGTTCATCAGGGATTGATTAAAAGCCCCTCTCCAATTACTTCCCTGGCTTCCACCATGCTCCTGCTGGCCTCTGGGACTCTCTGTTGGCCCATAACATCTACAATATAGATGGAAAATTTAAGTTCCCCTCTTCCTTGCCTAAGTATTTTTCTATCATGAGTGTAAAGGGTGGGCTGGCCATGATGGCCAATGGTTATATTTTCTCTTGTAACAATGCCAACTGGGGCTTCAAGAGCCGGCACTATACCTGCAAGAACTGCTCCTGCCCAGTGTGGCTCAATACTGAGCGCTGGGACTTGGTACAGACCATCAAAGGTGAAAACACTTGTTTGATGCCCAACACAACCATTTCCTGCCTTCTCAAATTATATCTGGTGCAGGTCATGCCCACCTCAAAGGACCTTTCCCCAACCCGGCTGGCTGTGCTTGCGTGCAAGTAACTCTCCCCCACCAACCTCAAGAGGGTTCCAACCCATACCCAGTTGGTCAAGTTTGTGAGTGATAGACGCCAAGCCTTGAACCCTCTGGCCAAGAGCGCCACCACCATTGAAGACCTGGTCCTCACAGATGCCCTCAAAAAACTGAGGATGGTGAGATTTTCCTGCTCCATGACAATGGGCAGGAAGTGAAGGATAGGATTATAGCCTACACCACAACCCAAAACCTGGAGCAGCTCAATACTTCTACCACCTGACTGTGCAATGGCACATTTGCAACCTGCCCACCCATCTTCAAGAAGCTTTGGGCCCTGCATGGGCAGTTCAATGACCAGGTTATCCCTCTTGTGTTCTTCCTTCTGCCTGGTGCCAAGACAGGAGTCTACACCAGAGCATTTAAAATTGTCTGGGATGCTTTGAGCTCCCTTCCCACCAACCATCTCCCCCCTCCCACCCACGCCACCAGAGCAAACCCTTTCTCTGCCAATAAGAATGAGTCCACCTTAGCCGCTGAGCAGCTAGCTCATGCGCGCTCACTTGGGCCAAAGGTGATCATTATGGACTTCAAGCAGGCTCAGTTCAGAGCCTTCCAGGCCACCTTTGATGGAGAAGTCCAGGGCTGCTTCTTCCATTTTTGGCAGGCCCTTGTCAAGAATATAAAGAGTGAGAAGGACCTTTTCAACAAGTATCTTAACAATGGTAAGGGTAAGTGCCGCTTTGCCCTGACCCAGTTTGCTGCCTTGGCTTTTGTGCGCCCGGAGCATACTGGGCTTGGCTTTGAGGCCCTCCAGGAGGATGCTTATATCAAGAAGAACTCCACCATCTTTGAAGGCTACCTGGAGTACTTTGAGAGGCAATGGGTGGGCAAGAAGGTGATTGCCCAGAGAGGTAAGAGCGGGGTCACTGCCCCTTGGAACTGTCAAGGCGCCTGCCTCAAGGGGGAGATGAAGACCACCTCTAGCCTTGAGGTTTGGCACAAGATCTTGAAGACCAAGTTTGGGACTAACCCCAAGTTCAACAAGTTCTTCTCCAAGCTGCAGGAGGAGCAGGCCCGGACTGTCTCCAAGTTCTGCAACCTGGCCAACCGGGTGGCCCCCAAGAAGAGGAAGTCCAAGGAGCAAGACTACCAGGAGGACGTTCAGAAGGTGGTAAAGAAGAAGTACAAGGTGGCGGAGATCAAGAAGTACCTAGAAGATGTTGCAACTGCTCTTGCTGGTGGCTTTAATTAGCCAAATAAACTTTGCTTTGCTTTGCCTATATATTTTTTACTTTTAATTTTTTAATTTTTTTGGATAGTACTAATCTTTTTAAGTATAGATGGTAAGTTTCAGATACATTTTTAATGTGGTTTTGTAAGAAATATCTTATATTTTTTTAATTTATCTTTAAGCTATGAGATAATTTCAGTTATGCTTATATAAAGTATAATAAATTAAAATTAGAATTTTCTTATATTTTGTGGTTATTATGATATATAAAATATCTTTATTTTTGGTTCATTGGAATTTTAATTTTTTATGGGAATAAAAAATAATTTTATAATAAAGAGTGTAATTTACATAGTAAACTGAAAAATAGTTGCTTATATCTCCTTATTCTTATTAATTATGGTATTTTTTTACTGCATTTTTGAACTTTCTAGGTCATTTTAGTATAATTAAGTATTTTAAAATAATTTTTTTATATTAAAAATGTTCAGGGTAAAGTGTGCCGTTAATTAAAAAAGTGTCAACATCCAGGAAATGACATTAAGTAAAACCAGGTTGTCACTTTACTATAGTGTCGACATTAAAAGTGTCAACATGGCCACTGTTGACATTTTTAGTGTCAACATGGGCGCTGTTACCGTTTGTGTTGTGCCAAGGTCGCAAAGACTTCCTCCAGGTCTTTTTGGTGCTGTTCCACTGAGGGACTGTAGACAATAATATTGTCCAGGTAAACTAGGGCATGTTTGCCTATGTGTGGCGCAAACACCTCGTTCATGAAGGTTACAAAATTGGACGGGGCATTGGTCATGCCAAAGTTGAGTACCACACATTTGTAGGAACCGTACTTAGTGCGGAAGGCTGTCTTGGGAATGTTTTCCTCCTTGATACAAATCTGATTGTAGCCTGCAGTTAGATCAATCTTGGAGAAGACAGTGGCTCCTCCCAAGGCGTCAAAGAGGTTGTCAATCAGTGGCAGTGGGTAACAATTCTTAATGGTGACTTTGTTTAAGGCGCAGTAGTCTGTGATCAGGCGTAAGGTACTGTCCTTTTTAGCCACAAAGGATATGGCAGCCCCAAAGGGAGACTGTGAGGGGCAGATAAGTCCTTTTTCTAGTGCCTCCTTGAGATAGGTGCACAGGGTGTTGTCCTTGTTTGGGGTCAGTCTGTAGATGGGGTGTGCTTTGGGTACAGCCCCCTTGAGTTGGATAGAGTGTTGGATGTGTTTCTCAGGGGGTAGCCCAGGTAACGCTTCCTTAAAGATTTCTGGATGTTGGGCCAAAATGTTGCAGTCTTGAGGCGTGAAGGTATTCTGGTGGTCCTTGAAGTGTATGATTTCATATTGACAGGAATCCCAGTCAATTGCCTTCAGGTTTTCCTTCTTGTCCAAAGTCTCGGTGATGCGTACAAAGATGTGGTCACGTAGGAGTTGGTCCACAGAGTTGGGGTAAATCTGGTGGTTGACGCCTTCACGCTTGATGGTCAACACGGAGGTCTCCCAGTCCATGTGGGGGTTATTTTTCTGTAACCAATCTAGTCCCAGTACAATGTCAAACTTAGGGAAGTCAATGACAGGACCTTGGATGGTGGAGTAGAGGTTCTAAAGCATGATGGAGAAGGGAGCAGTTTCTTTTGTCACAGCAATGTGATTTTCATCAGCCAGGACCATGTTTTTAATCCGCAAAGAATTAGTGGCCAGCTTGAATTTATCCACAAAGCTACTGTTGACTAAGGTTTGGTCTGCGCCCAAGTCCAGGAGTGCTGAGCCTGTGTAACTGCAAAAGCAGAAAGGGTAAGACATCAATTTATTGGGATTTCTGGCAATGGTGTATAGCACTGGGTCTTCTGAGGGCACTTGGATCATTGGGCATTGGTCCACGTCCTTGGGTTGGTATTCCTCGTTGGGCAAGTCAGGAGTTGCGTGGGGAGAGCTTGGCTTGCTTAGTGCTCTCCCTGGGCTTTTCCCTCATCTTGGTTGCCTTGGGTGGAGGTGACACGGAAATGAGTATGGTTTGACTGGCCATTATTTCCATTTCCATGCCCATTCAAACCCGTGGGTTTGTGGTTGGTGTTGTTTCCGTTGCCTCCAGGGGGTGTTTGAGTAGAGCGCCCGCCTGGATGAGAGTCCTTGGGCCTTTCTTGTTTCCCAGTCTGTGCCTTGTGTAGAGCGTTGGATTTTTTTTTCTGCTTTTTCTGCTTCACGGTACAGGCTTTACAAGTTGGTTACCTGGTCCAGGTTCACATGCCTCATCACATGCAACTTGAGGGCATTGTAGTACATGATGTGTGTTGCTGGGGTGTCAAAGGCCATGTCGGATGGGGCATGGAGACAGAGTTCCTTGTAGGTGCAGGTGAGTTCTTTACTTGGCATATGATCATGAGCGCTGTATCCTTAAGCACAAATCTTGCCAAGAATTCCTGTTTAAAGGTGTCCCAGTTCTTGTCAGTGTGCTCTTTGTGCCACTTGTCACACCATGTGCCAGCGTCATGGGTCAGGCAAATGGAAATCTCCACAATCCAGAATTGCTGTGGGCATTTCATTTGAGCCAGCTTTCTCTGGGCAGACTGGATCCATGCGGCAGCATTGTTGTTGTTGGCCCCGGCAAAGGGCTCCAAGGCAGTACTGCAAAGTCTTTGTGCTACATAGGTGGGCATGGTGGTTTTTTCAGTTGGTTGCAGCATCAAGGAAGGTGCCTGAAAGAACCCTTGTGCAGACATGGTGTTGAAGGCGGGTAGCAGGATCACTGTGTTTTGGTAGAGGAAAAAACCATCAGGTATCTCAGTACCAGGAGTATACAGAGTCCAGTTGGGAGGGAGGCCAGACATGATTCTGTTGAGGATTTGTTGGCCGTGGCGTGTGCGGGCAACAGGCAGAATTTTTCAAGATAAGGTAGGATGAAGAGCCTACCTGTGCTACCAATGTTGTAACTGTGCTGTTTTAGAAGAGTTACATGGGGAAAAATATTTAAAAACTAGATAATAATCTTTATTGAGAGATAGTGATTATATAGTTCATGTGAATCAAGGATAGTAGGAACAAGATTGGTGATCACACGGCTGTATGAAAGAAGGGGGTGGCTTGATCCTGATAATGAGTCAAGCGCCAAATTGAGGTATCCACCGTGAAGGATCATCATCTGTTCATATTGTTGGATTTGGTAATTCAAGTTGACTTCCTAGTCTGGCTTGGGTGACTGGATAATTGGATTGTGGGTCACAAACCCGCTTGGTTAGAACCTTGCTGGTGGGTTGAGCCTGTGGTTTTGACATTAAGTGCTTAAGTTTAAAAATCATTTTAAGTTGGATTAGCTACTTAAACAAAAATATCAGGGGTAAGATTTAGAAAGCTGAGGTGAAGCGGCTTCAATTGGTACTAAGGGCAACCATCAGAATTTAAACTGCCTACATGTAACATCCTCCTTGTCAACAATCCCAAATTTTATTTTGGCTTTATTTTTTGCAATTTTACTTAAAACTTGAAAATTAAAATCAAATTTAACTTTTAACATTAGGAACATTTATTTAAGGTAAAAAATCAATAAACATATAATAAAAATACAAAAAATATTTTTTGGGAATTGTTGACATGGAGGGTATTACATGTAGACAGTGTAAATGCTGACGGTTGCCACACCAAACCAGGCAATGGCTGGATGTTAATTGTGTTAAAGGTTGTCAGAACATCTATACATCCAGATACTTGACATTATCAACAAATTGATCAATGTCATTATTGAACTGTCTGGATTCATCAGTAAGTGCATTGGGTTATCTATTGCTTTGTGATGAGACCTGCAAAGGAGCCTGGCCTGAGGTAGCCAATTGTTGGTATTCAAACAGGGAGTAAGTGTAGGCCATTGCTCCTCAACAATACCAAGATTTGATTGATACCCCAGGTTTAATATTTGATTATAGTTTTGTTCAGTGTTTGGCCAGCTGATTGGGGTTAGCATTATTATTTGTAGTCTTTAAAGTGATCCATTTCTCTTTAGCTCTAAGATGAGTTGATTTTTCATCTTAATAGCTTTGAAAACTACTGTAGTGGGGTGATGTGGGCTTTTGAGATGGCATGGATTGGGAAACCAGGGTTGAAGAGTTGTGTCGGACCAAATCAAGCCTTGTCTCACAGCGCTAAGTAAAAGGCCGTTTGGATTTAAAGTTCCCTTTGAAACCTTTTGCCTGATTTTGCAAAACGCCAAACGGCAGCTTGGGTTGAAAAAATGTTTGATCGTTTATAAATACCCTAGGCTTATCGCATTGATCCAAAAAGAGTTTCAATTTAGAATTTATATTGGAGGTGGCAAGAGATGTAGTTCAATACTTTATCTAATATGTTTATCTCTAAAACCCAAGGGACATATTTTTTAGTTCGAAAGGCCCTGATAAGCTTTAGGGACCAGGTGGAGAGTTCGAATCAACCGAGGAGATTAGCGTTTAGGGGTTATCTCCCTCGCCAAGGCATGGAATAGATACATGGGTGGAGGTTACACTGGAGAAAGAAATTAAGTGTGTTCATGCAAGTATAAGCTTTTATGGACATAATGACTGGGACCCACTTGTGACGATGGAAGTTGAGCCACTCACCGCCTTCCCAAGCACCATTTAACCCATAGGGCACAACGAATTCTCCTTTTGAAATCCATTCATTTCCCTTGTGTTCATATGACCAATCACATCTCCCTAAGCCAATATTGCATGCCTAATTATCTTCATGGCGTATCCTCCTGATCTTCTTTTGTGAGGACTTCATCTTTTTAAAGCTAAATGTGTCGTCAGACTGAATGATTGGAATTAGAGAGGGAAAATAAGCGTTAAACCAGGTTCACTAAAGGATTCAAATCATTCGTACGACAGGATACTCTGAATAGTGAGGGTTAAAAATCCATCGCAATCGATAAAAGTTTAATCAATCTTTATCTAATGATTGAAATTAATCATTTCATAAATTGGTAGCAAAGGTGGTTACGGGTCGGGCCCGATCCGAATCCGGGATTTATGACCACATATCTGTTTGGTATGGACTGGCGCATTTAGAACAGAGGCCCAGAGAGATTTCTAGATAATCCTCGTGGGAAAATTACAGGGGGTGGTGATTGAAAGCTTTAAGGGTTCTTAAATATGCTGAATTATCGGCTTTGAAAGGCATCCATTGAATCAAAAGATATATTTTAATTTAGGATTTGTGGGAATTAAAATTTTCTGCATGTTAAGCCACACTTGTGAAGTGTGGCATGAGTCTTTATTGATGTTTAAGTTTCTTTAATAAACTCTAGATTAACATAAACACTCATACCGAGGGGGACTTTTGTGGAGCCCTACATATAGTAACTGAAATTTGAGCCTATCGAATGATGGAGAGATGAGATCCGCCGATAGCCAATTGGAGGGGCGTAGGGTTCATAAATGATCCAGGCACATCAAGGAGAGTGGCTACAAGAAGTGAAATGGCATTTAATGGAATCCACTTTGTACCCTTGGCTATAAACGCATGGACGGGGCGAGGGCAAGGTCATGGAGATGTTTAGGCAAATCTTAGTGCTGGTGCTTCTGGGGCTATTGGAAGGCCAACGCATGTGCAAGAGGGTGCACAACGGCAAGCCAGTTTTCCCAAAGCTGCACTCAGTGCCAGATAGTTTGATGAAGGAGATCAGCATGTTCATTGGGTATGCCGCTATAGCCTACTGCGACGCCAGCTCCCATACCAGCTGGTGGAACACCAATATTAAAATGCTGCACCCCAAAGCCAAGCTCCATGCCGAAATCAAAGTAGATGATACAAATGCCCTGGTCTACTATAACGAACCGGAAAGGCATATTGTGGCCACCTTCCGTGGCTCGGACTCGGTCTTCCGGTTCCTGTCGGCGGCATCAATTCAGAAGGCAGCATATCCCGGAGTCCCTGGCGCCACCGTAACCCGCAACGGGCTTGAGTTTGCCACCTCCATCCGCCAGGAGATCGTCGAATCCCTGGAGGCCATGCGGAAGAAGTACCCTGGATACCAGCTTGTCCTAACCGGCCACTCGCTCGGCGGCGTCTTGGCGACATTGATGGCGCCCATGGTTGCTGAGGATCTCAAGGTCCCACCCACCTCCATCCGCGTCATCACCTTCAACCAGCCCCGGGTTGGCAACTTGGTCTTTGCTGACCACTTCAACAGCCAAAGCTTCAACTTCACCCGCGTCACAAACCAGAACGACCCCGTGCACGACTACCCCAACTTCGACCATGGCTGGGCCCATGTCCAGCGGGAGGTGCATGTTGATGACTTCAACGTGTTCCTGCAATGCAACAACTACGCCGTCGAGGACCCCGCCTGCTCCTTCAAGAAGTCTAGCATATTAGCCATCGCCACCGCCCACCTCCACGTCGGCAAAACCAAGCTCTCCCCCCACGGGTGCGGCTGGTGGTGACGCTAAACCAACAATAATAAACTTACCACGTCCAAAGCCCAGCATTCTACTGCCGTCAAACTTCAAAAATGCTAGCTCCGATATATCCAACCCCCAAGCAGGGTGAGATTCCAGCCATACACCTGCCAATCATCCCAGCAAATGTATTTGAAAACAAAATATCTTTACCCTTGGTGATACAGAATAGCTACTTCCTTATGCCACATTATAACAACAATACAACTTGAGCTCCTCAATCTGTAACTGCCATACACTTGGTAGCAAGTACATCTCCACAGCAAACCACTTCCATCTTGACCAATTATGAGAGCTCTCTTCATTGTCACTAAAGATTGGTACATGTCCAATACAGTAGCTTTACAACCTGTCGAGATAAACAAAAATAGTTCAGTTCTGAGCAAAATAGTTTCAGTCACAAAATAAGAGACATCTGGTTCCACTTGAAGGTTATCAGAAATTATGCCATTTGTGCTATTTTGATATAGCCTTTGAATATTGACACTTGTGAAGACTTGGTTGGATTTGATTTAAATTTCAGAGTTTGCTCACCTACCTTAAATGGGTTGACATCAATGTCCACCCATTCCAGATTACCCTACCTGTACCTGACTGATCCTGGTACAAGTTCAGTTTGGAATGACCTCATCAGCCACACTGTCTACCTAGTAAATGGTCAACACTCTCAGTCTACTATTTAGGTAGAATCATTTCTAATAAAAACAAGTTTATCCATATTTGTGTTGGCTTTTATAATATTCAAGCATTTTCCTTCATTTTTTTGCCAAAAGGAACTCTTTTTGTTTATTCCAAGAAATTAAGGTATGTGCCCTTAATTTTGCCCTGAATGCTAACCCAAGGCTAGCTTTGAACCTCAAACCTTTTGTGATAAAGGTTTCCTGTTGTGTCCTCTTGGATGTTGTCCCCAAGAGCTAAACACAACAAAGGTCAATTTACTCAATAAAAGTTTCATTCATCTAGCCCAGGCTACAAAAATAGTCAAGTACACAACAAAATTGAAATCAAATACACAACCCCAAAGCCAAGATATCAAACTAAATTAACCCATATCCAAAAATAAACAAGACACATTCCAAAACTAATCTACATCAACTGATATATCAATCATGTAAAAAATTGCAACAATTAGGGAACAAAATAGAACCAGCTAAAAAGATGATACTTTGAAATGCAAAAAATATATTTCTTGATAGTCTGGACTGTCTTTGCGGTCTCAAATAGAAATAGCGTCTTCCAGGAATGAATCCACCAAGATCTGTTTAGGGAACCACAGCATTATGTTTAATTCTTATGCTTCTAAACTTTGATGCTTATGTCACAGTAGTTTCCATAATGCCTGGTACAGTAGTTTTAAAAGCTATGGTGACAACCAAAAATACCTCAGATTTAAACAAAATGATTTCAGATTTGAACAAAATCCAAGTCACGCAAGATTCAGGATTCAATTAAATTATAAAATTTCAGTTGATAAATGAACTGTCAAACAAAAAACAAAATTTCACTAGACCAATATACAAAATTATATCAAACATCAAGCGGTGTAGTTCAAACCACAAACAAAATTAACTGACGCAACAAGTGTAATGGATGGATGCTGTTCCGGAGTATATTATAATCCAATCAGGATTCATATGAGGCACTGCCAGAAGGACTAAAATGAAACAAAATTTGAGCAATCTAGAAGCAAGATTTCAAAAGCACAAAACAAAATAAACTCACACAAGATGTGTAGTATGAGCAGCCTAAAATAGAAAAATAAAAGTTTAACAGCCAATCAACAGCTATCCAACTTAGGAACAGAGGCATTTTATCCATTTTCATGGCTCCAGATTTTTATGAAAAGGTTTGAGAACCTTTCAAATATGGACTCAAGATTACAATAAAAATAGATCATTAAATTTTAAAATTTCTACTTTTAGTGATTTTATCCTAGATTTTTTTTTCAATATGGTTTTTAACAGCAACATCTTTGATGGCGCCAGCGGCCAAGCCAAATTCAATGGAGGCAAGGCTCAGAACGTGAAGGCACCTGTTTACACCCAAAGCTTTTAAGGTGGGTAACAAGGAAGCTGACCTGTATCTGACCACTGACCCCTATGGCTTTGACTTGTTTGAGAGCCACTTAGTGTCTAGCTCTGCCCCTGCTCCCGTACCCACCCCCGCACAAGCTGCCCACCATACCAACCAATCAGGATGGCAATCTTTATTTGGAACAACTTCCTGCCACCAGCCAACCTGCCCTCCTACAGCCAATCAGGCTTCAGCTCCCCCGGCCCAGCGCCCCAAGCAATGAATCATCACTGGCCAAATTCTTCAGGAAATTGTGGCGCTGAACCTGCAGGGTCTGTCCTGGGATCAGATTGCTGACCAATTGCAATTTACCCGGGCTACTGTCATGTGGGAATTCAACAACCTGATGAACAGGGGGAATCTGATCAGGACAGCCAAGAAGCCCAAGAAGGCCCCTGAGTCACAAATATCTGAGGCATACCCAATCATACTTGACCTCCTTCAGCGGGATCCCAAGCTTCCCTTGACCCAGGTCCAGAAGCAGCTTGCGCATCATAACATATGGGACTCCAAGTGCATGGTGCAGCTCTGGATGTATGGGAAGGTGGCTTTCATATGGGTTCTTACCAATTTTGCCGGCAACCAATGAGATAGTGCTGAGAATTTCCTGTATGACACCGCCATCAAGTCAACCCTGGTCCAATGCCTGTCTAGTCTAACTGATGATGTCATGTTCATCTCCTATTAAAAGCTATCAATAGTTTTTGATGATTTTGGCAAGCAAGGAAAAGCTGCCGCCAAGAATAGAAGGAAGAAGGTCAAGAAAGGGACATTCATTGGTGCATTTCTGGCTGTTTCAGCCAAGGGTTTTGTCTACTATCAGACAAACCCAGATTTAATTGATGGCTACTCATACAGCCACATCCTTGGTGGATTACTTGACTCCTGGGATGGCTCAGATTCCAAGTACCAGGTTTTTTTGAGCCACCAGATGGAGGGTAGTTCCACCGCCCTTGAGGCCATCCAGGAACGCGGGCACCAGGCCTCAGTCTACCCTGCTGGCCATGCAGACGTCTATATGGCTGATGTTGTCTTCTTTAACATGGGATCCACATTACGGGAGTGCTGCCCTCAGGCTTTCAACAACCTCTATTATGGGATCATTGACCACAATTTTCTCTTTGGCCGCCAGATGGTGGCTGACTTATTTGCGCAAATGGTTTTTCATGTGAACATGGGCAACCAATCACGTAAGGATAAGGCCTTCCACCTCAGGCCACTGCCACCTGCCAGCCTATTCAGCCAATGACTAATGAGGAATACAATGAGCGTTATATGGTAGCCATCACGCAAAATCCTCCTGCCTCCACCCCCACCACCAACACCCCTAACCCGCAAGCCCAACCCACCCAATCCCAGATCCCCCAGGCCAGCACTGCCTCTACGTCTTCCTTCCTGCGTTATTCTGCCTCCTAGGCATCACTCTCCCCCGCTCAATAAACCCCTGTCACCAAACATTTTCTATTTATATTATCTTTTTTTGAATTTCAATTGTTCATGTTCTCTTTGCTTATAGTTGGCTTTATTCTTTATGTTCAGCTTATTTCTATAAAATCTATATTTACTATGTTGTGTATCTAGATCCAGAACACAGTTATTTTTAGCACTTAAACACACCCCTTGTGAAAATATTAACAAAAATTTGGTGATCAGCTAAATTTGAATTAGAAAATTATAGTGTTTACTGTTTTTAGATAAAGTTGTTACTGATCCAAATTCAAAACCTTAATGATAAACTTTAAGCCAATCAGGAGCCAAGTGATAAAGTGATTATTGTGACATAAAGAATTATTGAATGACCCTTTATGTCACAACAATCACTTTATCACTTGGCTCCTGATTGGCTTAAAGTTTATCATTAAGGTTTTGAATTCAGATCAGTAACAACTTTATCTAAAAACAGTTAACACTATAATTTTCTAATTCAAATTTGTATGATCAACAAATCATTGTAAATATTTTCACAAGGGGCTATGCCAAGCGCCAAAAATAATATGATAATCAAGGAAACAATGCCAACACAAAGCAATTAACACATATTGAGATGAGTGTAAAACATATATAAAATGGGTAAAAAGATGGGATAATGTAGTAAATGGGAAAACAAAAAGGAACAAACAAAGAGGCAACAGTATCAAAATAATACAGAATTTATTGGGGCAAAAGCTATAAAAACATATGAAAAGGTTAGTAAAAAATCAATGAGAGAATTGGAGAAGCTTATGAAAATTTTGAATTGGCAATTGCCAAAATCAAAGACATTGACCACAAGGACAAAGCCAAAGTTAAGTCTGCCGTCCTTGACAGAGACAAAATAGACAAGGTGTCTGCAAAGGCCCTAATGACAAAAATGCCAGACACCCCTGAGAAGATCATTGAGTGTCTTCTCAACATCCAGAAGACGGTGGTCAAGGGCCTGCAATTTAAGGCATACAATCTTTCTGTGCCGTCTGTCTGGGTTGACAACCCAGAGATGTATGAACATCTCAAACCCGCCAAGTGTGCCAAAACAGAGGATAAAGAACTGTCTGCACAACTGCTTGCGTCAAGAATGGCCAAGCCTGCTGAAGCAGCCAGAAAAGAAGAAACACGTGAAGGTAACATAAAAAATAAAATTAACAAAAATTTGAAAATACTTACCTGTTTTTTAGAGAACATAGACAGTGAACTCTGCCAAGTCCTGGTCCCCTTTGTCCCTGCCACATTCTACGCCAACTACGCCACTCATTTTCCAAGCAGCTGTATCTGTCCCCCCTGCCTTGCAGGAGCTGGAGGACCACATCCACGGGCCCTTTCCAATGTTGCAGAAGCATTGGCTGGGCTGACGCATGGCAAGGGGGCCTCCAAGTGAGCAGTTACTGCCTATAAAGATGCCCAACTGGTCCGCCTGGACCCAGTTAACCTCAGTGGAGTTTACTTTGTAAACTCCATTGAGCTTGTTTGGGACGTCCTGGCAATGCTCCCATTTAAGAATGTACCAGAGATGGGCCGGCCTGATGTGGCTGCTTGCTTCTACTACCCCTTGGAGCACACCCTATCTTACTTTCTGGACAACTTTGGGGTGCACAGTGGGGAAATTGGCTGTTGCAGACGCAACAGTTGTCAAGAAGACAAAAATCTTCCTTACCAACTTTGGGTTGGCCTGGAGTGCCGACAAGACGGGGGTCCCTTAAGCCATGGAGCTGACCTTTGTAAAGACCAAGCACAATAAGAAGATCAGTGCGTTTTTAATAAATTATGCAAGTTTACGGAAGCCTTTGCTGGGAAAAGGCTTCACTTGGTGGTTTAACTTGAGTATCTCTTCTACTTCAGAATGGGCGCCAGCATGGAGGATCTTGACAGGGTCCTTCTAGGAATCAACAAGGCCCGGCTCTCACTTGACGGGAAGAAGGCCCCTGGGTATGACTTGGTGGATCACGTCATCCAGGACGCCCTGGTCCTGGCTGGTATCTACGGGTTTGCAGCCCCGCCAGAAAAGCTGCTCCTCTGTTTGCACCTAACCCTACTCCTCTTCACCAGCAGGCGGGAGTTTTTTAATAAGGGTGTATCCACCATCCATGGTGTGGCGGTAAAGGTTGTGTGCCACCTCCATTGCAGGGTGGGTACATACAGAAGAACTCACTACAAGCACACTTAATAAATTCTCTCTTCCAAATAATTCCATTGCAATTTATATTATTTTTATTATAATAAAATTTTCTAATTATTATTTTAGCATACAAAATTTGCAGAATATATCCCAGAGAAGGTCTTAATAAAATCATAATAATATATTTCAATAAAATCTACTTCTGATTTGTACACATTACATTTAACTTTTTTTGATTATTATATTTATTTGCCAAAAGTGATATTAATGCGTTTGCATAATCCAGTATCAAGCGTTTGGGATACCCTTAGATGACACAACAAAAAATTATTATAAATAAATAAATTACTAACCTTCATTGATTGTCCTGCTGAATGTGATTGCAGGCTTGGAAGCATCTAAATATAAAATGATAATTAATAAATCTTAAATAGTAAATTAGAGAATATAAAAAAATTGGACACACAAAGCTTTTAATTGATTGACTGTTTGGCTATGTCATGCCCTGCCCCAAAGGGCAGGCTCTTTGATTTATTTGCTTTTATATTTTTCATTTGGTTTTAGACTTCCAGTATTTTAATATTTGGATTTTTTGAATTGAAGGTTAATATTTAGGTATTTTAATTTCATTACCTTGTTCTGTTTTTGCTATTTGTGCTTGAATTGTTGTTGTTGTTTGCTTGCTCTCCCGTTATCTATTTGCTTTATATATTTCTACTTTAAAGTTAGAAAGTTTTCATTTTATCCTCACTGTTCAAACTCCCGCTTACGTCTTTGCCGCTCTTTCCCCAGCTTCAACGTGCTGATCAGTGTATAGTGCTGGCTTCTGTTTTCCCTTTTCTGGTTCTGGTTTTCCCAACTTTCTCCAGCTTGCTCCTGTTATTGGCTGCTTCTCCTTGACCATCACATCCAACTGAAAAGGCTTTTTACTATAAATAAAGGAGCTTTTGAAGAGTAGGCTTTAAGTCAAAATTCTAAGTGGTTTCTTCCCCTTCAATTTTATCCAAATTTAACTTGAGATCTTAATTTTTAGAAATTTATACATTTTTATTAGTTTAATTTCAAGTTTTAGCTTTTCCTTTTTTTAAACAGATGTAATTTGTAAGACAACAAGCATTAGGCTTGTTGTATCCGTTGTTTTCCCTTAAAGAAGCGCTCAATAGTTATATGTACCAATTTGCAGATGGAGAATATCCTAATATTGACATTCCCTTAGTTACAAATTTTTCACTATTAAATACTTTGTTTTATCTTATTTGCTTAGGGTTTTTACACTCAATCACTCCTTTTGTGACACAATATAGGTTTTTAGCAGGGTTCTGTAAGATTATCTTACAGACAGTTCCTATGTTTCTATATCTTTTAAATTTGAATCCTAATGCCTTGCACACCCTAGTTTATAACCTTGCACCATTATGGGCAAGACCTTACATTATTTTGGCTTCCCATGGGATTGACCCAGGCAAAACTTTTTTCATTTCCTCTATTATCTTTTATGCTTTGTTTCTCTCCATTATCATTGTAACTTTGTTGTCTCTAGTAGTTTTTTTACTTGGTTGGTTATATGATAAAGTCTTTTGTAATAAGCAGGATTATACCCCCACTACTTACACCAACCAAACAGTAGTTCTCAATACCTTAGCCCATATTTCACCACCCCCTAGTATTTTTAACACTTTAGCTTACGCACAGGCCCACTTTACTGCTTATGGGTTTGAGTTCTCCACCGGCTCTCAGAAGGTCCTCTACCTTGCGGAGAAGCTCACTGGTCTTTACAGAGATTGGTTTAGCTCTCATTCAATACACAACCAAGGAATTCTCCAGAACTATGATCTCTTTGTCAGTTCACTCCTATCTTTCTCTGGAGAAGACAAGGAGTTGTCCACTCCCTCTGCTTCTTGGTTTGCAGGTCTCATACAAGGTTCTCTTCCAGTTGGCAAATACAACCAGAAGTTTTGCTCCCTCCAGTCAAGACTATAAGCCTCCAACGCTGAGGCTTGCAGCTTCTACAAGATAGGCCTCAACAGATTGCTCCAGGAATTTTTGGTCCACCACAACCTCCCCAAAAAACTAGAACCTCTTATCAGAGAAGTGGTTAAGTGGAATTGGAAATATCTTTCTTCAAAAACACACTTGCCTTCTAACCTATCTCATACAGCCCGGTTGTTTATCCCAGACAAGGCCTCACTCTCTTCAACCCCTCCACCTGGCACCAAGCCAAAGTCTGAGAGAGGTTTTTGGCTTACTGCTGAGGAAGTCCTTAGAAGAAGGAACAGCAACCTCTGCTCTTACTGTGGATCAAAGGATCATCTTATGCCAGCCTGTCCTCTCTCCAAACGTCCTCTCTTTGCCAACAAGATCTTCACCCTTGCTTCGCTGTCCCTCAACAACACTTCCAAGTCACCTACTGTCCTAGTGACCATTCATGGACCCTTGGGAAAGATCAAGGTGCTTGCTCTTCTTGACACTGGCGCTGATGCCAACTTCATTGAGGAGAAGCTTGCCAAACTACTTAGACTCCCCGCTTTTGGATCTCTTGACGTTAAGGTGGGAAACAGTACTCTCATTGGTGCCACACCTATTCTCTAACCTGTCACCATTGACTTGGAGGGCTCTCCATTCCACGTCACGTGTAACTCTTCCCCCAACTTATCCTTTCCGTTCATCCTTGGATTCCCTTGGCTAAGAGAGTCTTTACTTAACTTTGATCACCCAAGCAACAAGATATCATTTACATGCAATGACGTTGTAAAATTGTTATCCCTAGTACCTGGTACCTTGGCTCAACTCCCCCCAAACCAAACCTGACTGCTATCTCTAGTACCATCCCAGATACTCTTTCCTCCAAGGACAAAGATGGATTACCTTATTGTTACTCTGACTTCAAGGATTGTTTTAGTGAGGAGGAATGTGACCTTCTACCTCCTCATAGGCCCTAAAATATTAAGAGTAACCTTAAGCCAGGCACTGCTCCTCCCTGGGGAAGGCTTATTCCTCTCTCTGACTCTGACAACACTCTACTAAAAACTACATCAACAAGGAACTCTCCAAGGGCTTCATCTCTTGATCAACTTCCCCATGTTCTTTCCCCATCTTCTTTGTCAGTAAATCCAATGGCTCCAAGCGCCCTTGTGTAGACTATAGAGCCCTCAATGAGATCACAATCAAGGATAGATGCCCTATTCCTTCTGCTGAGGCTCTGACAGATTGCCTTGCTGGTAGTTCTGTATACACCAAGATTGATCTCCAAAGCGCTTTCAATCAGATCAAAATCTCTCCTGGCCACAAATGGAAGACCGCGTTCCGTACACCGTTCGGGTTATATGAGTACAATGTAATGCCTTTTGGATTATGTAACTCTCCATCAACTTTCCAGGCCTTAATGAATGAAGCACTTCTGCCCTTCCTTAACAAGTTTGTTGTCACCTATCTCAATGATATCCTCGTATACTCCTCTTCCATTGACAACCATGTCACCCACGTCCGCCAAGTACTCCAGAGACTTCAAGACTACAACCTGTTTGCAAAATCTTAAGTGCTCATTCTTTTGCACTGAGGTTGATTTCCTTGGCTACGTTGTCACTCAAAACGTTTTGCTGTCTCCCCTAGCAAGTTAAATGCTATCCAAAGCTGGCCTGTTCCCAAGACCCACTCACAACTTCATGGCTTCCTTGGATTGGCAAACTATTGCTGTAAGTTTGATGAAAATTTTTCTTCTCTAGTTTTGCCACTCACTACCCTCACTTCTCATCCTTTTCTTTTGTCTGGACACCTGAGGCCAAGCTTGCGTTTGATGCTACAAAGGCTGTCTTTGTCTCCACACCTGTCCTTCTGATGCCTGATCCTTCCAAACCCTTCTTGGTTGAGACTGATGCCAGCAACTATGCTGTTGGTGGTGTTCTCCTTCAGCTTGGGGGGATGGGATGCAGCATCCTGTTGCATATTTCTCTCAAAAACACCTTCCAGCTGAACAAAACTACCCCGTACACAACAAGGAACTTCTTGCCATCATCAAAACACTAAAGCATTGGCGTCGCTACCTTAAGGGACTTGAGGAGCCTTTTCTCATTTACACCAACCATAAGAACTTGCTTTACTTCACCGAGTCACGCCGCATTTCCCAAAGACACACTAGATGGGTACTGGAGCTGTCAAATTTCTGCTTCAAGCTTGTGTACAAAAAGGGTGTACTTAATACCCTACCTGATGCTCTTAGTCGTCATCCTTCATCATCCAATGTTGACAAAGACTACAAACTTCTAAACACCAAGATGATTCTTCCACCTGAGAGCTTTCTGAAACTTAATGTTATCAGTACTACAACCCCCAATATACTGAAGCAAATCCACAAATCTCAGCTTTCCGATAAGACCTTGTCTCAGATCATTGATGCTCTTACAAACAATAAGACAGTCACAAACCCTTCATTCTCCCTGCTGGATGGTGTGTTATACTTCAACAGCCTTTTGGTTGTTCCTTCTCTGGATCTTCAACAGGTTCTAACTATCACATTCAATGACTCCCTTGCTGCAGGCCACTCTGGATACAAGAAAACACTTTCTAAACTCCGCAATCACTTCTGGTGGCCAAAGATGTCCACTTTTGTCAAGTCATACGTCAGCAGTTGCCTAGTTTGCCAGAGAAGCAAACACTCCATCCAGAAACCTGAGGGTCTTCTATGTCCCCTTCCAGTCCCTGAAGGTCCTTGGCAGTCTGTCTCTTTGGATTATATTGTCCAGCTTCCTCAGTCCAAAGGTTTTGACGCCATACTGGCCATTGTAGATAGATTCTCAAAGCAGGCTATTTTTGCTCCCTGCAATTCTAACATTAATGCAAAGCAGACTGCTTCCCTCTTTGTCAAGAACGTCTTCATCCACCACGGTACTCCAAGAGATATTGTCTCTGACCGTGGACCACAATTCCTTTCCCTGTTTTGGAAGGAGTTTATGACTCAGCTAGGTGTTCACCTTTTCCTTAGCACCTCTTATTATCCCCAGTCTGATGGGCAAACCAAAAGTACTAATCAGACACTAGAATGTTTCCTTTGCTGTTTTTCCAACAAACAACAAGACAATTGGGCTTCTCATTTACCTTTGGCCCAGTATTCCTACAATGCTACTCCCCATTTTTCTACCAAGATGACTCTGTTCATGGCAAATTTAGGCTACACTCCTGCCTTTGTTCCTTCTTTCACCTCTTCTGTCTGTTCCCCGTTAGCCAAAGAGTTTCTTGTCCAACTACAACTCATCCAGAATTCCTTAAAAGAGAATCTCTTTAAGGCTATTGAGGTTGACAAGGTCCAGGCCAACCGTCATTGTCAGGAGGGAAAGGGCATTCATGTCAACAACCTTTTATATCTAAATACAAAGAATCTTTCTATCAGATGGCCTTCCCATAAACTTGGCCCACGGTTCATAGGGCCTTTTCCTGTAACAGAAAGGGTTGGAAAGGTTGCATATCAAATCCAGCTTCCTCCAGGGTATTGCATTCATGATGTCTTCCATGTGTCTCTCCTCAAACTCTAGACTTCTCCTCCTCCTCCTCATCAAAACAACAAAGCACCTCCCCCTCACATGGTCCAAGGGACCCCTGAATATGAGGTTGATTGTATTATCAACCATTGTAACCACTATAGTAAACTCCAATACTTGGTTCTTTGGAAGGGATATTCCGTTGAGGAGAGTTCTTGGGAGCCATTGTCAAACCTTGAGAACTGTCCCAAGGTCATCAACTCTTATATCCAAGCACATCCTGAGCTTGGATCTGGAGGGGGTAATGTCATGCCCTGCCCCAAAGGGCAGGCTCTTTGATTTATTTGCTTTTATATTTTTCATTTGGTTTTAGACTTCCAGTATTTTAATATTTGGATTTTTTGAATTAAAGGTTAATATTTAGGTACAGTAGTTTTAAAAGCTATGGCAACAAGCAAAATGAACTCAGATTTAAACAAAATTATTTCAGATTTAAACAAAATCCAACTAGCAGGTTAAAATATACACTCTGTTAACAGGGATTTTTGGCGTTAATAGGCGAAATGAGTCAACACAGCAAAGAAGGACTCATACGCAAAACAAAACCATTCAAAATGCAATCTGAAATACATGGATTCACAAACAAAATGGCGTAAGTTGGATTTCGGTGTACATATGTTTACTATGTGAATTGGTGACAAAATACACCCACACATGGTGCGTCAAAACTCAATCCAAAAACAAAACACAATAGGAACTCAAAAAACAAACAAAATCACTCACACAGCTTGTGCAATGGATTGTAATCAAGAATGATGCCAAGGCATCTAAAATAAGACACAAGATCTGAAACATAAATTTTAAAAATATTTTGTTGGGTGCTTATATTTGGCATAAAATCCAGGAAAAAAGGTGGAAATTATTTTGGGTATTCAAAAATGGGCGTTGTAAACCAGAAATAACTAATTAAGAAATAAAAATCTATAATTGGGATATTGGGTGGGAAAACCTCTAATTAAATATCCATATTCAGATAAAAGCAAAAATTAAAATTAGGGAGTAACTTAATTAAAATTTATTTAGTATTTTATTAAATTTTAAAATGGAAGGAACACAACAACAGAGTACCAATACACCTGTTGTGCGCCACGGTTGCAATTGCCCCTGCGGGTCAAAGAATAGACTCAGTACAGCACAAGTGCCTACTTGGGAGGTAGGCAGAAGAGGAGAGTTCCATAGTGACGCTGAACTGACACAACCGGTTCAAGGAGCACAAGCTGCTAGGGTGCAGAGCATAAACCTTCTGGTCCCAAAGCTGACCCGGAAGCCAACCAAGGTCACCACTACCAAAATGGTTAGAAACAAGGAGGTAGAACTTACTTTGTATGTGTTTGACGCTGTGTACCGGCAAGAGTCGGTCCCGTCAGCCATGCTGGAGAAGGTGAAGCCTGTACTTGATACTAGCTATGAGCCATACATAAGCAATGGCAATCAGGAGGACAACAAGGAGCCCAAATTCTTTCAAACTGATGAGGGACAACTGGTGCGCAAGAAAGTTGCAGCCTTCTACAACAAGGTGCCTATGCCCTGTGCCTTGCCCAATGCCAATGAGTCAATCCCCACCTCTAAAAAGCCCGCTCAGAAGTGCATCCCTGACACCAAACACATCATCCTGCTTAATCTAATGCGTGAATCAGGCAATTACAAGGCAGCACAGCCATTGTTGGGGTGGATCCCAAGTACGCCTCAAAGACCTTCAACAAGTTCCTCAACACAGGTTGAGTCCTTGCCGCAGAGAAATCCTTGCGCGTGTCAACCATGCTCACAAAGGAGCACAAATGGGCAATCTGCCAGTGGATAACCCGAGATTGCCATCTTGAACTGGCAAATATACAGGCCATAGTCATGTCTGCTTTTGGGGTTGGGGCCTCAATTTCCTTCTATTATTATTTGGTCAAGGGAATGCAATTTTCCTGGAAAAAACTCAGGGTATCCCCATACAATTGGAACAGCCCAGCCAATATTGAGACCTGGAGAAAATACGCAGAGGCGTATACTGCCCTAAAAGCCAAGGGGCCGGTCAAATTTTACTATATTGACAAATCAGCATTTGCCTCATCAATGCGCAATGAGTATGGGTATGTCCCCAGAGGCTCCAATGACGGGATGGCTCAGTGTGCTACAGTCCGCGCCACAGCCTATTTGATGGTGGCTCTCCTTGGTCCAAAGGGGGTTGAGCTCTACCAAATGATATTGGGATCTCACAATAGCAGGACCTTCCTATCATTCCTCCAATTGGTCCAGGAGCACCTGAGGCGCACAAGCCCGGGCTTCACCAACGCAATTGTGCTGGACAACATTGGTCTCCACAAGGTGGCAGATATTCTTGAAGAATTTCCATCAATTGACACAAGCATTGCAGTGGGCCCCCAGCAATTGACCACGGCAAATATGCGCCTTCTCTTCCTCTCTGCCTATTCTCCCTTCCTAAATCCCATCAAGGAAGTCTTTGGGTGGCTCAAGCAAGTTGTCAAGCAAGGAACCCCAACTGGGAAAGAAGACATTTTTGATTTGCTGCAGGCAGGGATCCATACCCTCCCAGCTGAGACCGTGGCCAAATTCTATGGCCACGCTGATTTGTTTATCCCTGCGTGCCTTGCAAATCAGCCAATCAATTAAAGGCTTAGCTTATACAACTTTTTTATATATCCTCTAATTTACTAATCAAGATTCATTAACTAAAATTTTATATTTAGATGTTTCCAAGCCTGCAATCATATTCAGCAGGACAATCAATGAAGGTTAGTAATTTATTTATTCATAATCATTTTTATTATTGCATCCAAGGGTATCCCAAACGCTTGATAATGGATTACGCAAACACATCAATATCATTTTTTGCAAATAAATATAAAAAGGAAACTAAAAAATGTAAATCATACAAATTAGAAGTAGATTTTATTGACATATATTATATGCTTTTATTAAAACCTTTCCTGGAATTTATTTTGTAAGTAATGTTTGCTAAAATATTATTTTGTAAAATTATTAATTATAATAAAAACAATCTAAAGGGTAAATATATTTATTGGAATAGAGGATATATTAGGAGCGCCTATAATGGGTTCAGCGGTATGTACCCACCCCACAATGGAGGTGGCGCACAACCTCCACTGCCACACTGTGGACAGTGGATACACCCTGGTTAAAATACTCCCACCTGCTGGTGAAAGGCAGAATGGTTAGGTGGGAGTGAAGCAGCAGCTTCTCAGGTGGGGCCGCAAACCCATAGATTCCAGCCAGGACCAGGGCGTCCTGGATAACATGGTCCACTGAGTCATATCTGGGGGGGACCTTCTTCCCGTTGAGTGCAAGCCGGGCCTCGTCAATCCCCAGAAGGACCCCGTCCAGGTCCTCCATGCTGGCGCTCATTCCAAAGTAAAACAGGAACCCCAGGTAAACAACAAGGTGAAGCCTTTGCCCAGCAAAGGCTTCTGTAAACTCACATAATTTATTGTATACTGCGCTTATTTTTTTCTTATGTTTAGTTTTGCCAAAGTTAAGATCCATAGCTTCTGGGACCCCCGTCTTGTCGGCACTCCAAGCCAGCCCAAAGTCCACCAGGAGGATTTTAGTCTTCTTCACGGCTGTTGCATCTGCAACAGCCAGTTTTTCTACCGCGCGCCCAAAGTTCTTCAGCAAGTAGGACAGGGTGTGCTTCACTGGGAAGCAAAAAGCAGCCGCATGAGCCCAGCCCATCTCCAGTATATTCTTGAATGGGAGCGTTGCCAGGACGTCCCAAACAAGCTCAATGGAGTTTATACAGTTAACTCCACTGAGGTTAACTGGGTCCAGGCGGACCAGTTGAGCATCCTTGTAGGCAGTAACTGCCCACTTGGATGCCCCCTCTTCATGTATCAGCCCAGCCAATGCCTCCCTGGACATTGGAAATGCACCATGAATCCTATCTTTGAGCTCCTGCAAGACAGGAGGGGACAGGAAAAGCTGCTTTGCCACGTGAGTGGCAAAATTTGAGTAGAAGGTAGGGGGAACAAAAGGAACCAGGACCTGGCAGAGTTTGCCATCAACATCTTCTAAAAAAAGGTAAGTATTTATGAATTTTTTAAAAAATTTATTTTCTTAGGTTACCTTCTTGGGTTTCTTCTTTGCCGGCGGCTTTGGCAGGCTTTGCCATCCTGGGCACAAGCAGTTGTGTGGGCGTCTCAGTGTCTTCCTTGCGGGCCCTCTTAGCAGGTTTGAGATGTGCATACATCTCAGGGTTGTCCGTCCAGACAGACGTCGCAGAGAGGGCAAAGGACTTGAATTACAAGCCTTCAACCACTGTCTTCTGAATGTTGAGTAGGCGCTCTATTGTCTTCTCAGGTGTGTCTGGTATTTTGGTCATGAGTGACTTGGTGGACACCTTTTTGATTTTTCCCCCTTCAAGGACGGCAGACTTCACCTTTTCCTTGACCTTGCGGTCAATTTCTTTGATTTTGGCAATTGCCAAGTCAAGGTCTTTAAGAAGTTTTTCCCTTTCGCTCATTGATTTTTTACTAACCTTTTCATATGTTTTTATAGCTCTTGCCCCAATAAATTCTGTATTATTTTGATACAATTGTCTCTTTGTTTATTCCTTTTTGTTTTCCCATTTACTACATTATCACATCTTTTTACCCATTTTGTATATGTTTTACATACATCTAAATATGTGTTTTTTGCTTTGTGTGGCATTGTTTCCTTGGTTACCATATTATTTTTGGCGCTTGACACAGCCCCTTGTGAAAATATTAACAACAACTTGGTGATCAACTGAATTTGAATTAGAAAATTATAGTGTTAGTTGTATTTAGATAAAGTTGTTACTGATCCAAATTCAAAACCTTAATGATAAACTTTAAGCCAATCAGGAGCCAAGTGATAAAGTGATTGTTGTGACATAAAGGGTTATTCAATAACTCTTTGGTGCATGTGCGCTAATTAATATGATTTGCTGGATGTTTTGCCATTGTGCGCCATTGCCGCTGTGGTAAGTTGTTGGTGGACTAGTTCCTAATCAGCGGCTGGGTTAGCACTAGTCCATCAACAACTTGCCACAGCAATAATGGCAAATCAACCAGCCAATCATATTAATTTGCACACATGTATCAAAGAATTATTGAATAACCTTTTATGTCATAACAATCACTTAATCACTTAGCTCCTGATTGGATTAAAGTTTATCATTAAGGTTTTATATCTGGATCAGCAACAACTTTATCTGAACACAATCAACCTATAATTTTCTAATTAAAATTTAGCTTATCACCAAATTTTTGTTAATATTTTCACAAGGGGCTGTGTTTAAGTGATAAAAATAAGTGTGTTCTGGATCTAGATACACACCATAGTAAATATATGATGTTATAGAAATGAGCTGAACATAAAGAATAAAACCAACTATAAACAAAGAGAACATAAACAATTGAAATTCAAAATAAAGATGATATAAATAGAAAATGTTTGGTGACAGGGGGTTTATTGAGGTGGGGGAGAGTGATGCCTAGGAGGCAGAATAACACAGGAAGGAAGACATAGAGGCAGTGCTGGCCTGGGGGGTCTGGGATTGGGTGGGTTGGGCTTGCGGGTTAGGGGTGTTGGTGGTGGGGGTGGAGGTAGGAGGATTTTGCGTGATGGCTGCCATATACCGCTTGTGGTACTCCTCATTGATCATTGGCTGGATGGGCTGGTAAGTGGCAGTGGCCCGAGGTGGAAGGCGCTTATCCTTATGTGATTGGCTGCCCATGTTCACATGGAAAACCATTTGTGCAAACAAGTCAGCCACCATTTGGCAACCAAAGAGAAAATTGTGATCAAGGACCCCAAGATAGAGGTCGTTGAAAGCCTGAGGGCGGCGCTCCTGTAATGTGGATCCCATGTTGAAGAAGACAACATCTCCCAGATGGACGTTGGCGTGGCCAGCTGGGTACATGGATGCTTGGTGCCCGCGTCCCTGGATGGCCTCAAGGGCAGTGGAGCTACCCTCCATCTGGTGGCTCAAGAAAACCCAATGCTTTGAATTTGAGCCATCCCAGGAGTTGAGCAATCCACCAAGTATGTGGCTGTATGAGTACCCATTGACAAAATCAGGGTTTGTCCAATAATAGACAAAACCCTTGGCCAACACAGCCAGAAATGCACCAATGAACGTCCCCTTTTTGACCTTCTTCTTTCTGTTCTTGGTGGTGGCTTTTCCCATCTCACCAAAGTCATCAAAAGCTAACAATAGCTTGTAGTAGGAGATGAAAATGACATCATCTGACAGACTAGTCAGGCATTGGACCAGGGTGGATTCAATGGCAGGATCATACAGGGAATCCTCAGCGCCATTCCATTGGTTGCCGGCAAAATTGGTAAGAACCCGTACAGAAGCTACCTTCCTGTACA